>JAUYWI010124549.1:0-10160 GCA_034780595.1 Parotoplana pacifica | reverse complement strand
GGATCAACTCAACAGTTCAAGGATCAGTTTCTGTTGCCCACGTCACAAGTGATTTCAGCAAGCTATCGGCCATTCTATCACAATATGCTATCGTTATCGCCCACATTTTCGGGTTTAGAGACATTTGACGACTTAGAAACGATAGATGAAGTATACGAAGAGAGTATAACCATGGAGAATTATGTCTGACTGAGCAATATTATTAATTTTTTATATATACATAAATTATATTATTTTACAGGGTGGGTCAGAGAAACTACATCTTGCTTTCATTACAACTTTTTGATCATTTGTTCACAAAATCATAAAAGTAACAAGGACCTAGATATGTTTTTACGAACTGAATGAAATGCATTTGTTTTGCTTATCAAGGAAGAATAGATTTGGTTCAGGCAAATAGAAGACATGACGAAAATATTGCAGTTTTGATCGATGATGTTTAAACTTAGTAACTAAAATACCATTTCATTCTGATCTACCCTGTTAATGGATACAAACTGTAAATAAAAGAGTGCCAGTCGTATTCAATGTAATTTAATTTAATTGGTTCTAATTTATAAATCAAAATGTAAACGGGAGATTAACAAGTCGAACCCCACTAATCAAGTACCAGTAATAAAAATTAACAATGTAATAAGAACATTTAGCGTGCAAAACAATCTTTCTACTGATAGTAGTTTTGCAGTTTAAAAACTTTTTTTTATTTAGAAAGTATGTACATAAATATTTTGATTTTGCTTTTCTGTAATGATAGTTGACATTCCATCTATTCTGAAATAAGGTGTGTTTTTTGTAATATTTTTATATAGCAGACAATTTAAAATTGGTATTTTTCATCACTACTAATTATTTTAATTGATTTACATAATATATAATTAATGGTGTTGAAATATTATTTCAAACTTATCTTTCCATTAAATAAAAATAAAAAACACACTTTTTTCTTCTGTTTATACATATTTAAATGACAAACGATACCGATAGTTAACCATATTTGTACATATTATTGAGTAAATTGCAATAGACTACAAATATACATACATATATGGCCTACATGCAATCAATAATTTTATAGCTACAAATTCTTGATTTGTTTGTAAATTTATCGTGGTGTATAATTTTAATACAAAAAAGAACTGAGAAATCTTGGTGATGCTTCGTATTCAACATATTGATTAAAGTTTGACCTATGAAAGGTTTATAGTCGCATTGTTTTAACAGTTTTCAACAAATCTCTAAAGATATTTTGTAAATTTGTAAATGAAAATAGAACTTTATATTACTTCTTCATTTTTGTAACATAACTATCTACTAGTTGTATTTTGGACAAATCTATTTCCAGTCAAAACTTTTTATTTTACACATCTGATATAAATGTCTTTGAACTTCATTGTACATGCTTCGGCTGATTTTTTATTGATATTTATATGTGTGGGGTGACCATTACAAAAACAGCGTTTTTTATATTATACAGTACTTAGTTTTTCAATAAATAATGAAATATACATACACTTCTATTCTTTAAAAAGAATTAATATGGGGGCCTATGACGCCATCGGGTACAAAAATAAAAGTGTGTCCAATTGACTTCCAATTTGGCACTCAGTAGCACAAATTCATAAATATTTTTCCAAAAATTATTGATTTTAGATTTTTTTTGTTGGCAAAAACTCGATAATGAAATATTCTTGTAGCTAGGTAAAAATCGATTTTTGGTGGGGGGTTAAAATCAATAAATATTTTTTGGATTTGTTATTGAGGGCCTAGTGGACTTCACGCCAAATTTGAAGTCAATTGAACATTCTTTAATTTTTGGACCTGATGACGTCATCGGCTAGCCCCCATATTGAACTTTTTTCAGTGGATAAATTTTTATAAGATACTTGTGTAGAAAATAAAAGTGTTTATTTCATCATTTTTTGATGATCTGTAGGTTTTATAAAAAACTCATTTTCCGGTCAAGATTGTCATATTTTGCAGTTCTTGCTGGGATCAATTTATTGCCGTTACTAACACTGCATTGTTCACTACTAATATTATGTAATGGGTTGTGAGACACCGAAATCTCTGTTGTAATAAAATTTGAAATGTAGATAATTTGTAATTTATTGTATCAAAGTGTTTTTTTAATATATGTCCTACGGATCTATTTATCACAATTTGGTTATATGATGAATAATATATTATATATATTTTATAATATTATTTAGATCTTTTAATCTAATATCTATCAGAAACAAATGGAAATGGTAACTACCGTATTTGCTTGAATAAACGCCGATCTTGAATAAGCGCTAGATTTTGAATAAACGTTGGTGTATGTAGGTAGATAGGGTTTGAAAGAAGTCCGAAATTTTACGAAGATTATCCAAATGGTGAAAAACAATACACAAGAGCCGGAAACACGAAACCGTCATAATTTCCTTTATTAGCATGTCGTTGCTATTGCGGCATTATCTGATATGTGTATTTTTCGACAGGTAGTTAATATCTCACATGTGTAAGAAATACAAAAAAAACTAAGATAAGTATAATCTTGTTTGGTATTAATTAAATTTTAATTGCTACTAACCTAACATTACATGTTTATATAATATATAAACAAGTTTATGGTTATGATCTTTTTTTATGAACTTGCAATAAACTTTCACATTTTTTTAGAAAATATAAAGTGTAACATCAGTGAAACTACCTAAGTAGGGGTACCACTTTATGTGAAGTTTTCTTGAATTTTTAATGGTTTCTAATGTCATCTCTCCCCTCCACTTTATATAAGCATATTTCGAATATATACTTAAAATTTGTAAATGTCAGGTATTAACCACCACTGAAAAATACACATGTCCAGTATTAACCATTAGTAAAAAATACACATATCAGGTATTACCGCAACAGCTATCGATTTCTTTGAAAACTATTTTGGGGAAGTTATAATAATAATATTCAAACGTTGATGAGAAAACAGTATCAGCTCTTCAATAACATATCCAATCTTCATGATAATTAACATAGATTAATTATATATTACGTTTGATAGTTTATAAATTATAAATGACTGAACTAAATTTATTTAAATGATTTAGATTTTAATTTAGTATATGAAAAATACACCTTCCAAAGCTAGGAGCCTTCCATAACGTAGAAAGGGATATATACCCCCTGCGCCTCTGGGCTGACCAAATATAGGCAATACTTATTTTTCAATGCAGCCATACCACTATTATCCATACAATGGGTGAGGTCAAAGCTATGTCTTAAGAAATGTCTTAGTCTTAACTATTTTCTGAACCAATTTTAGATCAGCCGAGACTTCGACCTGACGATTTTTTTTACAAAATTTCTTAACCAATCGCTAAGTATATATTATGTACTTAGCGATTGGATAAGAAAATTTGTAAGAAAATTCGTCAGGTCGAAGTCTCGGCTGATCTAAAATAGGTTCAGAAAATAGTTAAGACTAAGAAATTTCTTAAGACATAGCTTTGACCTCACCCATTGTCAGAATAATCTGGCAGCTTGCTTTTATGTACAATACTGCAGTGTACTGAGTTATTGTATGATAATACAACTTATAATGTATAACATTATGTATTTTATTACTATATTAGTAATCGAAAAAGAGTGCTTTAATATGTGTAATCAATAAAGTTTACAAGTTACCTACCTTTCTCCAATCTTTAACTGTCCATTTCCTGTGCTCAACTGCAAACTGATAGTGCTTTAGCTTCATTGATGGAGTTGCTCTTGACTGACAACCTAGCTGATTCAAGTGATATTAAATTGTTCTGACAGAAGCATTTATGCCTGCATGAGCCAAATCACCTTTGAGAATCTTTGCAGTAGCCATTGGATTATTGTTCACTGAATGCACAAGAGCCCTATCATCTTTATCATTTGACAACTTTTGCCTACCACATCTTCCTGTGCATCTTGACACTTGCAGATTGCCAGTAACCAAATTTGATCTGATTCTGGACACTGATGACTTGCTAACTCCTGCCATTTCAGCTATTGCTCATATTGAATACCGTTCATCAAGCAAAGTTTTGACAACAGCTCACTTTTCCACACTAATATCTTTGCCAGGCATTATAACAGGCAACTAGCAGCACAATGAAGGAGAAAGGGTATGTACTTTGCTTAATACAGATTATTTACAAAGAAAATCAATCAATCAATAATTACAGAAATCTTATTGGATGCCATGCCCCACAGTTATATTTAAGAAGAGAGAATCAGTCAGTGCAGACAGGGTAGATTATCAATTAGATCTTGAGTGCTCAAGTGGCAGCTATGAGACATTAATTGTATTCAGATAAGCTTTATTACACTCAGGAAACTTAAATCTCATCAAAAAATAAATATTAAAGCTTGTATGTATTTGTGAAATAAAATGTTACTAAGTTCAATAAAAATTTCAATAAAAAATGCAACTGTCCCAACTAATTTTGCACCAACTGTATGTCTCTTGAACACATTTTGTAGTTTACATTTTCTAGTTTACATTTCTGTCAAACCTAATAGGCTTGTTCACTTTCTTAAAGATAATATTAAAGACTTTTCTGTTTATAACAATACATTTTTTATGTATCTACATTTATTTGATGAACATACATACATATTTTTATAGGAGTATATATATTTGTACATTAAACATATGTCGAAATCGGATTTGTACCCAAAATTATATTTTTATGTATAAAAATAAATACATTTGTACATTAAATTAAATCACATTTTTATTCCTTTTGAAAAAATTGAACCACCCCCCTTTCAAATTCCTAGATCCACCCCTGAAAAACTCCAGTAATGTAGTTGTTCCTAATTGTATATCTTTAATAACCACAATTATTATATTTTTGGTATTATTTGTCATATTGGTTCTTCAATCAACCATGGCCATTACATTTCTTATATTATAAGGAAATGCATTGTTGGTATAAATGTAATGATTCCATCATCTCAAAAGTTGATTTTGACCTGCCTTTTAATTCAACTAGTGCTTATTTAGCCTTTTACAATTTAAATAATAACTAGTTATAGGAAGAGCAACGGTTGTGTACACATAGAACTGGTTTAAACTTATTGCTGAGGGTTCTAAGTTTCGCACCATATTTCTTGTTATTGTTTTGCATTTTAATAACTTTATATGGTCTTAATTTTTCATTTCTGACTGGAATGTTTTAATTTTTGGATTTCGGATATCTACATAGTCTTATCATGTTTCAGCTTGGGTGTAGAACAAGATACATAATTTGATATTGAACATTTGTTGAAGCTATACTTTTACACATCTTTTGGTTAGATTATATTCAATTCTAAGGTGTTAGTATTTTCGAAGGCTTACAAGATTTTAATTTATTATTTTTTAATTTTGTATCTTTGCTGCAGTAAAGATAAGATTTCATTCTACGTATTATACAGGGTATTAGAAAAGTCCATCCGCAGTAGAATTATTTAATACTAAACTGCGCATTGGTTTTCTTGTCCTATTGCAGCAAAGATACAAAATTTAAAAATAATTAAATTAAAATCTTGTAAGCCTTCGAAAGTACTAACACCTTAGAATTGTATATAATCTAACCAAAAGATGTGTAAAAGTATAGCTTCAACGAATTTTCATTACTAGCAGAAAAATAAAATAAAATTAACCAATCAGAGGGTCTCTCATTTAATGTGAGACTCTCTGGGTGGTTAATTTTATTTTATTTTTCTGCCAGTAATGAGGTAAGTACAAATTAATTACGTACAATTTAAGCAGATTATCCTGCTGAAATAAGCAGTCTTTCTGTTTACCTAGCTATCCTATCTGTTTATTAATCATAATGTTAACTGTTGAAGAAGAAAACGTTTCTAGTGGAGCGTGTGTTTAAGGCAAATGATAAATATTGTCAAGAGGTGAAACTTAAATTTCAAGAAAAGTTTCCTAATTCAAAAATGCCACATCGTAATACAGTACGTGACCTTAAAACTAAATTTCGCCAAACTGGATCCGTTACAGATCTTGACAGATGTGGCCGACCATCTGTTTTAACAGATGATATATTGTCAGTGATTTCTGATAAGATGTTGCATAGTCCAAAAAAGTCAATGAGAAAGTTGGCACAAGAATCGGAGATCTCAGTTTACATCGCTCACAGAGCTGTAAGAAAATTAACTGCAACTATTCCCCTATAAAATTGCTGTTATGCAGGATCTTAAACCTCTGGACTATGACAAGAGGTTTCAATACTGCGATTGGTTCAACAATTTTATACAGTATAATGGAGAAGATGTGTTAAATATGACATTTTATACAGACGAAGCCTGGTTTCACCTCAGTGGCTACATATTTTAACAGAATACTCGGCTATGGATTACAGACAATCCACAGGAATTCTTAGTAAAACCACTACATGACAAGAAAATTGGCATCTGGGCAGCAATATCGAGATGCAGAATTGTAGGACCAATTTTTTTGATTGTACGATTAATTCGGAAAGATGCTGCTCTGAGATTATTTACCCATTCATTGTACATACAACTAACTAAAATGAAATGAACAATGCCTACTTCCAGCTAGATGGTGCAACGGCACACGTCTCGCTTCTCTATTGATTTGCTGGAACAATTTTTGGCGATTGAATTATATCCCAAGGCACATATCCTCCTCGTTCGCCGGACTTAAGTTGTTTACAAAGATAAGCCACAATCAATTGATAACTTAAAAGTGGCTATATCAGCATACTTATCAATAACTCAAGACACATTTCAAAGTGTTTGAAAACAAAGTGAGACGTGTTTTGATGTGCCAAGCAAATGGAGGAAGACATTTTCAGCATTTAGTATAATGGTATTCAACATGTGCATCAATATGTAAGTGTAGGAACTAATTTGAACTATACATTTTGAACTGTACCTAACATTGTAATTTTTTCATAAATCATATATATTTCTACTGCGGAGAGACTTTTCTAACACACTGTATTATAATAACTTACTATATGGTTGCCTACATTATTTAGAAAATGTCAAATAAATGTTTGTTTATATGAATCATTTTTAAGAGCAACTACCCTCTCTCTCTCATTAGGATAAAGATTATCTGTCTATATACTCTAATTACAATCCTTCACAGGCTGTCAGTTTTCAAACTTCTAATGAGTAAATATTTTGAGTTGTAAGTGATGAATAATGTATAACAAAATATTAGGCTATTTCTATTTAATAAATAAACTACATTGATCAGAAAAGATTTCTAATGGATTTTTTAGTGTTCATTTTTAATAAGGAGAGTGTTTATGAACAAATGATCTGCATAACTATATATTACATGGGTACTACTTTTATGCCGACAACACTTTACATCCTCTTTTAACGGTAGCTTTCTATAGCGGCCTCTGTAGATAATTTTCTCTAATCTAAAAAGAAAACCGTGCATGTTTATTTTTAATTTTGGAATCCATTTTAGATCGTCCAGGATTGATTAATCGGGATAAAGTTTATCGTCTACAAGAGTCAATTATACACGCTTTACAAAGTCAAATTTTGAGTAATCATAGCAATGGAATGTCCCTTTTTCCTCGAGTTCTTATGAGTGTATCTGTTTTGAGAGAAGTCAGTATGGAACATAAGAAGCAGTTATCTCTGCTAAAGGGTAAAATTACATTCCCAAATGACCTATATGCAGAAACTTTTGATTTGGTTTAAATTAGGTATTTCCACTTGTACATAGGCATTTATTTACTATTGATAATTAGGTAGGTTACTAAGCTTTCCTTATTATTCATTTAGTTTGGTTGTAAATACTTTTGTAAATACCTAGTGTATAGAATGTACTCTTTATTATCGAATTTAACGGTTTGTTTCAGTTTGTATTACATCGTTTTCGTTAAAACATAAACAAGCTATAGATATTAGGATTATTCTATTAAGTGACAGAAATCTGCTCGCTTTATTATCCAGCAATAAATGCAAAATCTTTTAGATAGATTTATCATAGCTTACAAATGCAGCCTAATGACCAGATTCTTCTCACAGGTGATTTAGCATTCATAATAATGTAAATGTTCCTGCTACGGTATCTCTCAGAAATTTACTTGATAAATCATCGTGGGTACCTTCAAAAGCCCTTGGGGTTTGCTCAATATGGCTATTTATGTCTTCTCATCGATGATTACGGTTTTTTCTCTGGCTTTGTAGTTTCTCATAGATATTAAATTATCTAGGCCGATGGCAATAGGACGTTAGTTCTATGAGCTAGCTAGCCTTGCCATAGTAGTTTAGGATATCTATAGCTCATACAATTAAATCCTAGAATAACCAAATTTGGTCAGAAGATTGAGCTTTGCCGTGTTAATAAGGAATGCTAATTTCGTAAGAATTGTTCAGTAGTTTTAGAATTACGAATGTTCAAAGAACATTTCAAAAGAATTGTTCTTTCTTTATTTTCTCAGCACCGATAATGAAATTTGTCACATATATTAAGTGTCTGAGGGCCTATAAAATAAGTTTTACTTTTGTTGATACACCCTAGCAACTGCCTAGAAACGAGTAATATGTGTTAGTAGTATAAAACGAATCTTCACTAATTTAACTGAAATTGGCACAGTGAAAGAGAATGAAATTAGATGCTGTTTGCAAAAAATATGTTAATACGATATATGGTTTACGAGATACATCATTTTAAAATTATAAAATAGACTAAATAAATTTGCAGCAGCTGCAATTCCTGGTGCAAGATATTTTTATAGAGAAAGTGTCAATGACATTCTAATATTCTAAAAATAGATTTTATCTATTTAGTTAAGATACATATATGTATACAACAAAAATAAATGAAATAAAATTAGTGAAAAGGGATAAAAATGTCCCAAAACAAATTCTTTAACTAAATAAAATTAAATATGGTTGGTTACCTATGGTAGTTAGGTCGTTAATTTCATTTCATAAAGAGAAGGTCACATGATCTACTGAAGGTCAAACAAAATAAATTTGCTGTCAAATTTCAGGTCGATTTCTATGTTTATCAGTTACTTTCGATGGGGTCACGTTCGAACGATGTCAATTGACAACTGAAACTAAGCCGTTAAAAAATGCAATTTTTGTTTTTATGTGGTATGCATTTTTATTTATTATGTACATATTTAAAGATGTTTGACAATTTGCTTATTATTCTTCAGATTTATGAAACATATTTTTGTTTTTGGCAGAGTTCTTACGCTTTTGATACACTAAAAAGAAAACATAGTATACATCTGAATAGTCTTTACCATTTTGATTAATTTTGAATACTGCCACATAGTATTTATAAAACAGTGAATATATTTAATTCTTAAAAAATACTTTACAAGAATTGAGTTTAATTTACCAAATATTTTAAAAGAAAGACTGGTTTCTGAAATCTTTAGAAGCATAAGAAAACTGCAGCTTTTATTTTTTGTTATCTTATTTGTTAAGCCAAAATGATTGTATCAAATGTACCTACCTGACAGATTTAACATTTTAATAAAAACTCGAAAACATATATTATTGTATGTTGTTCGAAACTCCACACAAATTTTATCATTAGTTTTACTATGTTATTTTGTAGTCTTAGTTTAAAATATGGCGACTGAATCCCACTTTATGCGAATATCAACTAGGACAACCATTTGGTAGCAAAGTGACTCAATAATTAAGCAAATATTCAATAAGGGACTAAAAATCACTGTTAAAATGGGTGCTTCCTTAACTAGCTACACTAGCTGATTTTGTAGGAGGCGCCTCTCTTATAGCAGAAAAGTTTTTGGTTATTATTCAGTGATTAATCTTGGCACGTATCTAAATATTTGGAGACTTTTAAAATTGGTGCTAAAAATAAATATACTTTATTTGTCAATAAGAAACAGCTCGACTTCATTGGAAAAGCCAATTTGATAGCTACAATACAGGGTGAGGCAGAAGTCGCGCATCATGAACATACATGAATCTACTATTAAATTAAAACTTGTATTTTTATATAAACAACTAGGGTGTCCGGAAAAAAAGTGCGTTTTTTGTATATTAAATTTCTGCCATGTTGAAATTATGTAAATCTGTGGATTTTTATCTCTAATAGTTTCATATGGCCATAGATTTTCATGCTCTATTCAAATCAATCGTTTTTATTATAATATATTTGGTTCTGTACTTCTAAAATC
>JAUYWI010124538.1:0-10160 GCA_034780595.1 Parotoplana pacifica | reverse complement strand
CCACTTATTGATTGATTAATATAAAATAATTGTTTTTAAATTAAAAAATTCTAATTCATTTTGCTCACTAGTGTATTCATTGATCAATTTACTTTAAGGTTACTCTATTTAGATAATCCTTTTTGTGTTTACAGTTTAGTAAACAGTTTACTAAACTTTTTGCTACAATTAATTTATCAATATGATATACATATATTAACATAATTATATATAATTTAGTTGTAAAATAATTCTTAGATAAAAAATATTATTTTATTTAAAAAATATCTATTGTTTGTAAAATTAAACTAAGTATAATATATTTCCATAAGTAAACAAATTAGTGGAGGACCCCACTGACTGGCCCAAAAAAATTCCTGGTTGTCCAGCAATACACTAATTATAAGTTAAAGCAACAACAAAAACTAATTCTAAGGATAGTGGCATGGATTTATTTAGTCACAGAAAAAGTCACCTTGGTGTTGGTTTATCAAATCCATCTACCATGCCCATGGTACTATCTTTAGTGTCAGTTTCTTATACAAAGAGTTCTTCTGTATTTTCAATGCTTAGGTGTCAACGTTCTGTCCTAGAGGCATTTTTCCCATAGTCATTTTTTACTTTTTTAGGGGGGCGCCAGATGAAGGCGACTTTACTTACTTCTTCCAAATCATGTATAGTGTAGCGACATGCTGATATTTTAGATGAAAAATTAGATGTGTTAGGAGTTTTAACGTCTGACAAAGTTTCAGAAATAAAATCGGAAACAGTAATAACTTCTTGCATGCTCTTATATTCAAGATATAAGACTAATTTCGACCATTGTAAACAAATTTAATAATGCCGGACATTCTTTAATTTTGTATGTCTAAAACGAAAAAATGAATTTTTAAACCAAAAAACATTTTCTTGTTGGTCAAACATGATGTATAAAAACATATAAATTTGACTAATCTATAACAAAAATGTCAAGGACTTAACAATTAACAACACTTATGTTGACTCTTATTTGTCCATGTATATTCAACGCTTTTACACTTTTCAATACAAATAATGTTTATTTTGTGCCACATCTGAATGACTTTTGTTGTATTTTAGCATTTATCATATTAATCTATTTAGAAATAATCATTTTACTCATAATTAAATCATAAAGTAAATAAAATAGATAGAATTAATGAGTTAATTGAAAAACAGCTAGAGGATAAAATAGATGACGAGCAAGAGGGTAGAAAGATTTGGAAATTAAAAATGATTATATAATAGAGCATCTAGAGCCTCAAAAGAGAAACAGTTTCCTAGAGAAAGAAATTAATAAAATTCGTTAATGAACCAAACGTAACACTAAGTGACCATCCCATTCAATAGGTGAGCGACTCCCGTTAAAGAATCGCACGAGATTCTCATGATGTAAACACTGCGAAATGGCGATATCATTTAAATCCTGAGAGAATGTAGTGCGATTTCCTTTATAATCCTATAAAATAATCTTATTGGCCTAAAAATGGCAAAAAGTGAGTTAGCTCACACCATAAAAAAATTGAAATATACATAAAAGTCGAGTTAGCTCACATCATAAAATAATTGAAATACACTCTAAACAGTGTTTGCTTTTTAAGTAATTAGAATTTCTATGAGCTAACTACTTATTCTTTGTTTGAACTTACTTTCGACTTGGTATCATTGCATAGAATTGAACTTTAATTGTGATTGTTTTTTGTTGAATTTTTTGTCGTTATATTAAGGTGTTGGATGGTATCACTGCTATTTTGATAATGTTAAACAAAGTTATCGATTTTTGTATTTCGAATATTAATTGTCTGTGGTAGATATGTTCCATACTATGATCCATACACTTTTATATAATTGTATTTTATATTTACAATTTGAAGGATTTTTACTAATCTAAATGTAAAGCTACCATATGTAATTGTGAAGCTTCCAATTTTTCACAAATCTTTATTTTGAGTATAGTAAAATGTTTATTTTAGATATCATTAGCATTTTTTATTTTTGTAAATACTATCAATTTCGGGATTTGTATTGTATCTGTGTCGATAATACATGTTCAATACTATGATGTATGCATTTTTAAATATTGTATTTTATATTTCCAATTTCGGAGTATTTTTACTCTGTAACTTAAATGTAAAATGGTAGTATAGCTAGGTCAGTTAAAACAATAAAAAAGTAGTTAGCTCATGTAAATTTTAATTACTTAAAAAGCAAACACAGTTTTGCGTGTATTTCAATAATTTTATGGGGTGAGCTAACTCACTTTTATGTATATTTCAATTATTTTATGGTGTGAGCTAACTCACTTTTTGCCATTTTTGGCCAATAATTGAAAATAGGAAAATATTGCAATTTAAATTCTTCATAAAATATGAATAGTTCATAGGAATGCCTTCATATCTATTCTTTATCATAATTTTTCCAAAGTCAAAAATTGAAGGCTACCGCATTTTATATGGATTTTTCTCAAATTTAATTTTAAAGCATGAAATCATTTGAAAATCACTAGAAATGATCTAAAAAAAACTATTAGTAAGTCATTTTAAGTCAATTAGAAACATTTTCATGTGAAGAAATTTACTTTAAGAAATGAAAACAATTACGGACCTGCCTAGTAGGATGGGCCTTATAGACCAGAAACCATAAAAGTGAGGCATTCAAGCTTCTAATACTTTCGAATAGCTTCGAATGCCTTTCTAATTCTAAAACTCAAATTTGAGCAAATTAGATGTTTTGTTTGGAATTTAGGGCCATTTAGGTGACTTTGGCCAAAACTATCGAAAAACAATTAAAATGTTTCATAAGTTTGTTTAACTAAATCGAACAAACTTTAATTTTTGGACCTTATGACGTCATGGTCCCTAAGCGATTTTTTTTCAAAAATAAAATTCTGTCGATGAATTTTTCTAATGTACCAAATTTCAACTAAATCTTTTTTAGGGGAGTTGTCAACACCCCTTAGCCAAGACGTGTATATTAAAAACGTTTTCTACCACGGGGTAATTTACTAAAAAGTGGATCCGGATCGTAATTCTGTCTTTTTCTTTTCTTTTTTATTTGTATCCTAGTGATCACACACTACGGTGTTTACTTTTTAATAAATTAATCAATGTTTTTAAATATATTTATGGATTTGTGTCACAAAGTGCCTAGATGATCCACCTGCACACTAAATTTAGAGTCAATTGGAAAAACTTTTAATTTTTATATCTGATGACCTCATCGGCCCTCAGTACGTTTTGTTTTTTGTTTTTTGTCAATGAATCTTTTCAAAGTACATGCGTTCTATATTTTAGGTCAAACCATCAATGGGAAGTATGAACTTCTAAAGCAGAGGTAACTTTTAGGACTCTGTACTTTTAACGGTTTATCTGTTGGACAAGGCCTCTATCGGTCCTACGGGCCTGATCCAAATCATACAAAAAGAAATTAAAGAAGATAAATAAAATATATATATTGTATATGTGAGCTCAATCAAGATTTTTTAATTTATAAACGGGATTTAGGTAAACCTCAGTTACATCTCTTCCAACAAGGAAGGGCTTTGATTTTAACATTTTAAGATACGTTTTAAACCTAAATTGATCTAAAATAACTTTTCGAAAATTATTTTAAAAATGTAAAATATAATTGTTTTAGTACAATATTGATTTCCTCAACAACAGTTGTTTAGTGAAAATTGAACCTAAGGTTAGGGTTCCATGTGGTCAATTATAGGTACAAATAATCCATAGTTGTAAGAGGTAAATTTCTAAACATTTCTTGTTTCTTCTTACTATGTAATATTAACGCTAAATAGAAGGTTGGTTAAATGTTGTTGCCATAATACAATACTCGTACCAGGGACCCTGGCAATTACACTTTCTGACATCAGACTTTTACTGGTCATTCCAATTTTAGCCTAGGTCCCAATTTCTTTCAAAATTAATTATTAGTGGATTCAGTGAAGTCGTAAAAAAGGGAAAGTCATTAATAATTTTAGTTGTAATTTAAAAGTCATTAAATAGACGTTAGCTAACTATTATTTAGAATTAAAAAACAAAAATCCAATGTTATATACCTACATGTTATATTAACAATAGTTAAAAACGGCTTTTCAATTAGATGTCTTTTTATTACAAAGGAATATTTATACATGGCCCTGAGAAAGATATAAAGACAATTATTGAACAAAAGGGGTTCTCATAGAAGGAGTGTAGTATCGACTATTTCCTGGATAACGATGGTTTTATTGCATAGTATATGTGAAAGGTAAGTCTTGCGTTACACAAATATTGGGGTCATTTAATATATTTTTATTGTGTTGAAAAAGATGCTTCCATTTACTCCAAATTTATACTACTGACTTTTCATGATGTTACTAGCAATTAAAAAAAAACGTGGTTCTACGTTAGAAAAAACTTTTTCATAAAACATTTTATTCCTTTCTATTTAAGTTATGTTTTTTATATGTGTGTTACTTTCAAGTAGTAATGTATTTTACATTACTGTAACTTTTATATAAATAACATCAACTATTTTTACTAAAACATGCTTCTTGTGAACGCCAATTTTCTAATTTCTTGTAACATCATTCGAAGTTTGTAGTGTAATTTTGAAATAAATCGAAGCAACTTTTTTCACTGATTTTTATATTTCAGCATAGAAAAAATACGTTGTAGCCCTTTTGAGTGACCCCAGAATCTATATGTAATATTAGTGGAACGCAAGACTTACCATTCTGAACTTGTATTCACATATTCTATTAATAAAACTATCAAACCTTTGCGACTCGATCTTATGATTAAAACACTCTGGGCTCCTGATCTAGGGGCACCTAAGTGCATCTTCCAAAAATGATTAAACTATAAAACAAAATCGAGGCAATCATTATGATGTTGTATACACTTTAAAACTTACCATTAGGTATTGTTTGAGTTTGGGTACACAACTTTCCAAATGCTTAGAATTTCTATGTACTAAGTCTGTCACTGAATGGTTGATTGTGATGTTTTTGTAATATTATTAATTAAATTTGTTTTTAAGTCGATATTATAGTACAGCACACAACAAATTTATTGACACTTATCTTAAAGAATATAAGAGATGTGTATAGGCATTACAAAATGTACGATCCGTTGAAGTTTTCATTTACTGACGGCTTGTATATAATGTGAAGAAGAGCAAAGCCTTGGATAACTCGAATCAAGTGAGAGCTACAAAAAGAAAAACTGACAAGATCAGATGACTATGTCTTGTTATGATGTATATGGTGTACATTTTGAACTGATTGGATTTCTCTGAGGTTCCCGGTATTAAGTTTCATTCAACGCTTTTGCGTCAAACCCCGTCTAAGCGTTACACCACTATGGAAGAATATACCTAGGTTAGAAAATATAGAATGTATGTCTAAAGACAAATTTTCGAACTAGCCATGTATACATTAAAAGAACATAGCATTCAGGATATATAGAAGAGAATGAATGGAGAGAAAGAGTTCGTTAACTGGCATTTTATAATATAGTGAAAGAGAGGTATGTAATAATACAAGAGAGATGGTTCAGGTTGCTTTGTCATCTCAAGTTACAAGAACGTGGGGGCCCGCAACCCTAACACTGAATTAGTCCGAACATTCAATTCAATGTAACCGGATCTTCCTTGGTGGTTTCCAATTTCATCAACCGCGTCTGACTTGTATTTTTTCTGCGAAATTTAAGTCATACTGTGTGTTTGTTTATAATCTTTCGTTTTCCTATTCTCCGGCATTTCTTTCTTTGCACACTATACAATATTGTGCGTTGTTTCTTTATCAAAGATCCTATACAGTCGTTTTCGCCTGGTTATGTGCATTTTTCAACTATACAGGCCTTCCTTCATCTACCAATGTAGACGGGGTGGAAAAAATAAACATTTAGGTCTTGACTTTTAGTTTTAATAATTTAAAACTGTATTTTAATATGCATTAATATTAGTGATTACTTTTGTATATTCTACTAAACATTATTCATTTTAATAGTTTGCTTTATACGTAATCCCAGGATAATTGACAAGTTTGCAAAATGCATTAAGTTTTTAGTAATTATAGATTATTAACTATTTGCTATCTAAGTAATTTTATGATTCAATTATTATAGTTAGGTATTTTATTTTCAATAGGTAGGTATGTTATATATAGAATAATTACTATTATTGGTTTTACGTAATTTCATCTCAATTGAGAATCCACAAACAACATGAAATAAATTTAGAAATTAAACATAATTCATAAATATCAATATTAGCAAGACATCCAACCATCTGTATACTTATTTCGGGGTATTGCTTGAACATGATTCGAACTCGGGACCTTCTGATTAGCATGCAAGCATTCTAACCAACATCGATGCTTATAACTTATATTTATAAAGCCAATTATTGTACATTAAAGGTTATAAACAACCTGCGTATAACGTCAAGGCTGAATAGACAGAGAACTAAGTCTCAAATCTGGAGAACACTGGCCAGTAAATATTCAATTTAAGAACATCCAAACAACAAATAAATTTAGAAAATAAATATACTTCATAAACATCAATATTAGCACGACATTCATTTGTATACTAGCTTTGGGGTATTTTTCTATCATCAGTACAGAGCAGCTTGTTTATAGACATTTCATCTACAACATCGATGTCGATGGGTGACTTCGTGGTCCAGCGGTTAGAGTACATGCATGCTATTCAGAAAGTCCCGGATTCAAATATCCTGCTCTGTACTGATGAGGGAAAATACCCCATTTCTGGAATACAGATGGATGACATACTGATATTGATGTTTATGATTTTTATTTAATTTCTAACTTTATTTCGTGTTCTTTTGGAGATTCTCAATTGAATATTTACTGGCCAGTGTTCTCCAGCTTTAAGACTTACTCCTCCGTGAACTCAACCTTGACGTTATACGCAGGTTGTTTATAGAGATTTGACTTTATTAGGTGCCGTGTTCGAATACTGATCTGTACTGATGAGGGGAAAATACCCCGAAACTAATATACATATGGATTTCCTGCTAATATTGATGTTTATGAATTATATTTAATTTCTAAATATTCATCTTGGTTAATTTTAATTGTTTTCCGATATTTTAACCCAAATAATTTCAAATTTGAAATTCATAATCATATCTACCTATTATTTTAATTAACGTTTGTAAATTTCTTTGAATCTGTTGACTTCGTGCAGCTCACCTATGTAATTTCATATTCTTTAATGACCAACAAGAAATTTAATATTTTTTTACCTATTCTACTTTTAATTTTAGATAGTTATATAAATAGAACAAAGAAAATATGTGTGTAAAAAATAAAATCATTTATTTGTTCAACCAGCAATAAAAACGAGTTTGTATCAATAAAACAATTAGTAAGTATAATAGATTTGTTGTCACAAACCTAATAGAACATTTGTCAAGGTAACAAGCCAACGTATCCTAATTTTAGGCCTATTTAGTATTACGATTTTCTTTTCTTCTTTTTTATAACCTTCAACATTAATATGATAGTCTAACTAATAATCAGTTTAATCAAATTGACACCCAAACTAATCTAAGCCGAAGATTAGAGTTGTCAAATTTTATTGTGGTTGTTACACAACGTAACATAGCAATAACGAATTTTATAAATTTATACCACATATCTTTAATTTAATTGATATTTAACTAAATAAATAACAACTTTTATTAATCAACTTTCTGCTTCTCAGTTGTTGCTAGATATGTCACGGAAGAACTTTTTAGGTACCTACCTATTTATTTGACCAAAAATAAAGGTTTTACAGATGACAAAAAGATTTTTCAGCTGGTGCCTGTAGATAACCTTTTGATAGTTTTTCAAAAAGGTATTTCACCGAAAGGATATTTTCTTGAAATACCATTTTAAAATATGCATATGAAAAACATTTTAAATTATATTTCATATCTTTTAGCAGTGTAGTAGTTAGGTATCTACTTTTGTACCTACTTTTTTAACTCTTTCATTTTTAGGCATTGAAATCCTTTTCCAAATTCATTGAAATTTCTAATATTTGCTTAGCCAAAGTAAGAGACTTAATAGATCAAATGAAAATAATCTCTTTATAATATACAATGACATATAAGGCATGTTGCCGTTTGACAACATTAAGATTTGACATGCACAAAACATTTAATAATTTACTTAAATGTGAACTATGATAAAAATTCAAAATATAGTAGGTGCAGCAAGAAAATTATATTGAAATACATACATGATACAGCTAATGTGTAACAACTTTACATATTTGATACATAAAAAAGGATACACGTATTATATTATTTACTATGTTAAAATTGAGAAACTAAAAATACAGAAAAATGTATGAGCAAGAATTTTGTAACGAAATTGAACTAAACATGGAATGAAATAGTTTATAACTTACCTATGTATTTTGTATGATAGTCTAAAAAGCAATTTTGATTACCGTTCATACATAAGGACACATTACACTTTTGCTGCCGAATAAACAATTCTTGCAACGCCTTCTGTTTTAATTAATGGGTTGGTTGCATCTTTCCTCTTTTACAACTTTGGTTGGTTTGGAATTCGTCTATTTGTAGGTTGACTATTTGACTGGTTGGATCTGCGTGTAATACTCAATTTTAGAGAATTCAATTTTCCAACCTTTACCAGTCTTTCAGCAATGCTCAATATAAAATCCTTCAATGACTGTCTCTGGACCAAGAGTGCTTCGATACTCTAATCAAGAATTATTATAAGATATGCCAACCAAGAAGAAAATTAACCGCATATAATATTATCTGCTCTTCTAATCATTTGATACAAATTTAGTAACATATTTTGTAAATTGATTCAACCCATGTGTGTGTTGTATTTTTTGTTGGGCTGTTTAATTTCCGTATACTTCTTAGTTTCTTTTATCCAAACCACGACAAATACTAACCGGATCTTTGCTAAGATGTGTTGAAGCAAGAGTAACTCCTCTAGTACCTATCATACTACCAAACTAAACACAAACCAGAGTTATTGTTAACAACTTAATCCAAGGAAACTCTGCCTTCAATAGTGCAACTGATTCACTCTCATAATACCACCGATAGTTGGTATGTTGAATTCATTTTTCAGTTGGATAATCAGTTCAAGGGTGATATAATAGTTGTCCATGTATAATTTCATATGCAGATACCATTTGGAATTGTT
The DNA here is from genome assembly GCA_034780595.1 of Parotoplana pacifica. NCBI lineage: Eukaryota > Metazoa > Platyhelminthes > Proseriata > Otoplanidae > Parotoplana > Parotoplana pacifica. The sequence goes on along the minus strand of JAUYWI010124538.1, from coordinate 976 downwards.
GTAGGTACATAATGATCTTACAATATTGCCTAAAAGTCCATAAGACTCAAGAGGATTTGTAATTTAAGTATGTTTACCTGAATAAATAACAAAATCATGAATCATACCATTTGAGATGACCTGGAAATAAATTGAGGTTTATTTGGAACATATTATTTTAAGTGAATTCTTCCGGTAAATACCACTATTTGTTCATCAATACTTTGATGTTCTTAGTGTATTAGTATTAACCGATGTCCCACTTTTTTCAAAACTGTATCTGTTAATTTGTTGAGTAATGTATGCTAAGAGGTCATATGTATTCTTTAAATCTTTGATAGGGTGTCTTTTCGTCACACTGGTGTTGCCAGGGAATATTTTGAGATAGTTCATTCTGTAAGGGACGGAACTGCTGCTCGATGCCTCCAGCGATATGTATTCTCCTACTACCTACTGTCATATTCTTCAACTTTGTCGTTAGAAGAAACTTCTGAATGGGAGTTTTGTGATGATATTGATATGTCTGAGACATCTCCATTTGGAATGGCAATTTTTCATTGGCAACATATTTTGATCTTCTGACATGGATGGAGTTGACGACTCATTTCTGAAAAAGAGAAATTTTATTTAGGACAATTTTTTTTTAAATATATGCAAAATAACCAAAATACAATCTTTCCTATATAGGTACTATAAGTATAATAACAAATGAGTGTATTTATACTAAACAATTTATACTAACCTCTGTAGTAAACAAAATGATTTAACATTTACATTTTCATTTTGAATTTGAGCTATGAATTAATTTGTTATCATAGTTATAATATTTGCTTCTAATCTTACTGTTGCAGTTTTAAAATAAAAACCATGTATTTAACACTAGGAGCCCCATACGGGTCAATTGACCCAAAATACAAATATAATTTTCAATTATAGCTAAACTATTTAGCTTAAAATGCTGGTGCATTGTGACTTTTAGTTTTTAGGTGTACTCTTC
>JAUYWI010124527.1:0-10161 GCA_034780595.1 Parotoplana pacifica | reverse complement strand
CTTTGACAGGACAACCTCCTCTGTATGCTATCATCTGTTCGTCGACAGTACAGTGAGTTTCTGGTGTCCAGTGGATTAGAAGATTTGCACGAAACATATCATGAACGTTTCGAATGGCAGCGAAGCGATCATTATAGGCTAGTTATTAAATACGGTCTGTCAGACCCCCCCATGACAATGCGCGTTGCAGAAATAGCACGACAATGCGCGTGTTAAACACCATTTTCGAAAATTTAAAAAATATTCCGCTTATGTTTTCTCATATTTAATAGCATTACTGGGAGTTGAATGTTTGAGTCTCAGCTAACTTCAAAATTTTAGATGCGGCGTTGATTGACATAATAGAAGTTCATTGTATTATAGCTTTTTGTATCGAGCATACTAATAATAACCAAAACAACTTAACACTCCTTATTATGCAAATTAATCGACATTGCACAACACAGGGTAAAATTGTCGAATATACAGGGTGTCCATGAAGTCTGGATTAATAGAGTACCACCTCATTATGCCATTGCTGTACAAAACTGACTGAAAACTGATTGAAAGAAGGGGGTAGGTAAAATGAATGCCACAATCTTCTAATTCAACCCCACTTGACTTCTTTTTTGAGGGGTACATAAAGGCCCAAATTTATAAAGAAAAATATGATTTTAATCAATTATTATGAAAGAATATTTTCAACAAAGAAATACTTAGGATTCAAGAAGTAATCAAACACCATTGTCAAAAATGATGGACAACATTTTGAGCTTTTGTTCACTTTTATAGAAATGTGATTATTATTAATCCAGAAATTATGAACACCCTGTAGAATATAAGACTTGTTGGCCTTAATTATTTTTTATTAGCATAAAAGAAAAAAAGTGGAATCCAAATATCTATGATAAAGAGCTGTTTCTTACATGTATTTTGATTTTAGAACTTTTTAGACATGTTTCGCCAATCCCAGGGCAATGGATGCACTTTTGTATGAGCTTTACCCTATTTATCATTCATATACATAGATCATTGTGCTTTGTCTTGTCGTGATTATTTTTTATTTCATACTTTCCTTTTCTCTACAAATATCATCTATAAGATTTATTAATCTCTTTATGCTGTCACCATAGGTGTTATGTCTCTATGGTTCTCACTCTATATTAAAACTTAATGAAGTGAATTGTTTAAATTTTGTATGTCTGTAGTACCATCTAGTGCAAATTATTTATTTTATTTGTCCAACCCAACCCTTGATTTGGTTGATAATTTTCGTAATGTCGTGAGGGAGAGGGTAACCCAAACCCCCATCTTAATATTTGACGTAACGTATGCCTTAAAAAGAGGAGGTATTAGTTGATTTAGAACGAAAAGCAAGTTTTACCAAGTCAATTTATAAAAAATGTATTTTTGAAATTCATACGGAGACCGAATATGCTCAATAGCGTATTGTGATTCTCATAGAAATGGATATTCAGTCTACATATCTATTTTTATGGTGATTATTTTATTAAATTTACGACTAAAAAATAGTCATCATTAATTATCCGAAATATTTCTCGACCATGATGTAGGTATAGATGAAACGAGTAAGAAATATCAATTTCAATAATGATTTAGTTTATTAGAAGTGTACCTACTCCCGGAATTTGGCTTGAGATTGTATAATATTTTAGATTGAATTGTACCTATTCATTAAATTCGAATTGTCTTTTTGTGGTTTTGTTTTGTATATAATTCTGTTTTATGATACAGTTGATATTCAGCTTCTTAGATGTTGTCTTCTATATGTGTTTACTACGTTACTTTTTCTATAGTCGTTTATAAATTGCTGTTTATAATATATGGCGTTGATATATAATCCACCTGCTTAATTTAGTTCCAGACGTTTCTGAATGAAATAAGAAGTGAAATTGAATAATTGCTGATATCTGGTACTGCTATCTATGTCTTATATAGAGATTTGGTTATCTTGCTGTTATTCGAACGACATTATCTTTGGGATAGAATATAAATGAATTATCTGGGGAATTATTATATTTTTAGAATTGATTGCTTTTAGTGTTTTTTTTACTTCTGACGTTTGAAAGACGTACTAGAGATATAAATTTTATATCTAAATTAATAGAATATTTAAATTCACAAGCTGTATATAACAAATTCTAATATTTTAGATTACGATAAACAGAATTGTTGTTTCTACTTAAAATGATTATTTTATGTTCATATGATTGCACATACATTCTTAATAAATTAGTAGGTTTTAATTAATAAATGTTATAGGATCTGTTATAAAACATTGAATCGAATAAAGTTGCTTTTTATTAGAATTTGATTAATTTCCAGTATCCTGTTATGTATAATATTAAAGCTATTGCAGGATATGTTTGCTGAAGTAGTTTCCTAACTTCTCTTTTTTATAATATTATACAGCTCTGATTGTAATTGTTTGTAACTATACTATACGCTGACAATTCATTATTATGTTAATGATGATGACATTATTGGTATTGATATTTTTAATAACAATATTTAACAGTTACATACCATGTTCAGATTTATACTATTCTTTAAACTATTACTAACGAACCAAACTAATTTGACTACTAAATACATATTTTTTAAAACAGTTCAATTTTTATTAATAGTGCATTTTATCTTTTAGACACCATCCACAGGCTTCCCCATGGTTGTGAAGATTGGTCATGCACATGGTGGCCAGGGCAAAGTAAGTGCAATGATATCTATGGTACCATGGTGTCTATTATGGTATGATAGTTATGATGATATAATTGTACCCATTACAGTGATAGCACGGTACCATAGTACCTATTTTGGCATGATAGCACTACTATAGATAAATGAACTGGTGCGAGTATAATAGTAATATAATCATCATCATTTATTTTTAACAGGTCGGTTTACTTCCCTCTGACAGGGAGTCGCCGACTCTCATTCTTTCCTACTGGCCACAAGCCGCACCAATTTTCCAGCGCTTTCTATCTTTATGATCTTCAGGCTTCAATCCAACCTTTCATACTTTTCCAGGTCAACCTTGGGCGCCCTCTTTTCCTCGTCCCTTCTACTTCGAGATTCCATGCCCTTTTTACATCACTATTCTCTTCCTTTCTTAGGACATGACCACACCATATAATAATATTGTGAATATTTAATTGTATAGTATACCTACTTGTATAATCTTTGATCAGGTAGTTATTTAGTTTTTGAAATTAATTATTATAAAAAGAGTTGGATGTTGTGTATTCTTATGGAGACGACATCATAGAAATAGATATTCATTTCTATGGATAATATATCCTAGTGTGTCTCTGATCAGTCATGTCTGGGCAATAATATAGAAGATAAACAGGTGGTGTACTGAACTGAAATTTGTGGCTGAACAATAAATAATAACGGCAGTTGATTCAAAGTATTTAATGTCGGAGCAATTTACTTTGTATTAATTTTCACTCTATAAGTGAAAGGGTTTTCCAATCAATACTGATTGTTTGTGAAATATTGCGGTTCTTATTTAGACTTTTATTATTTTTATCGGTACTTCTTTGCTAGGGAAATCAGTTCAAGATGTTAGGTTTAATTAAGATTATGTTTCTTATCAATTCTTTTTATCAGTGATTTTAATTGCTAAGCTATTTTAAAACTTTAGATCAACAATTTTATTCATTCAATAGATCTAATTTCAGAAATGCTGTAATCATAGTTATATATTACTGTTTTAATTTTTAAAAATTTAAAACAACTATTTCTTTATGAAATTTAGAAATTTGAGGTTTGGGTATGTTTGAGTACTCAAAAATGCCTTCTTTTAAAAATATTAATTATGTCATAAACTAAAATTGTTTTCCAAAAATCGATATGGCGAGCAAGCTTGGGACTGATGATGTCAGCAAGCCGCAAAAATGAACTTTGTTTGTCTGGCTTTAAATTTGGTAGGTAACCACCAAGAAACACAAAATGGAAATAATCTTAATTCCTAAAAGTTAAAAATGAAAATATGCAACTTCAATGCTTTTAAAATCATTGGTCGTAGCGGTTGATATTATGATGTAGACTATTTAAGTCAATCGGACAACGTTCAATTTTGGTGGGTTTACGATTTAGTTTTTGGCAGAAGTAAAAACAGTTTTTGTTGCTCATTTTTCCCACTGTATTTCCACGTTAACCAAACTACATTTCAATTAGTCAGGACCTGCTTTGACAGCATGAGTGCCATTTAATAAAAAAACAGGGCTTTCCAATATATTTTTTTCTGGATATCTTCTATTTCCTCTCTTTCATGCTTTGATATGAAATATACGAAATTTGTTATATTGCTCAGGCTGTCATTATGCCTCGCTGATGAGATCCAACAAGACCGAAACAGCTGTCCTGGGCTATCATTAGCGAGTAATATAAATAATTAGTATATTTTTATCAAGTATGTATGCCTGTTTTTTTTTATTATTACTTTTAACACATCTTTTAAACAATTTTATTTCAAATTTAATATAATTACCGAACTAATATAATATTAACTAAAATTTAAGCTAAGAAAAGGAAAAGAATGAAATTATTGAAGAATTGTTTGAGAAATACACAATTCCAACATTTATTAATATTCCACAGATCAAAGTAGACACGCCACACGACCTCCAAGATATCGCCGGTGTTGTGTCCGTATCACGCCAGTTCGCTACCACGGAACCTTTTATAGACGCGAAATATGACCTTCATCTTCAGAAGATAGGAGCAAATTATAAAGCATTTGCGTAAGTTAATTATGTGATATATTATTATAAAAGAAATCAATACAATTTTTCACAAAGAAATACAGTAGTCAAATGCATAATTTGTATCTGTTATGTTTATTTTTGTCATTCAAAGCTTAGTTCATGATTAATTAAAAAATGTTTTTCATCGACTAACAATAATTTTAGTTTATGTATGCATGCAATTTATGTATATGTAAATTAATTCCAGAATATAAATTAACAGAATATATTTTTTATAAAACGTTTTGAACCACTGGGTTCAACATCTTATCATTGAAAAACTTCGATTATTTAGTTAGCTATTTCTTTTTTAATTTAATTATCATTCTCTCTAATTTGTGCAGAAGAAAATCGATATCAGGGACTTGGAAGGCGAACAGTGGATCGGCAATGCTTGAACAGATCCCTGTAACGGAGAGGTAAATATTCGAGCTCATCTTTTAGATTATTAAAAAAATACAGGAGGGTAGTAATGCAGCAGCAGCTTCAATGGGATTATTATTTACCAAGAGGATGTAGTAAAATAACGGTTGTATCTTTTCTTGAGTGTTTTTGCAACACCATAATGCTACCTTTTCAGATTGTTGGACTAACACGAAGCTGTGTAACAAACATTAGAAGTAAAATTGCGACAATTTTAAATAACCAAATTGGGACACGTTTTGTTGATTAATATTATAAAGATAGTTTGGCAAAGAAATTCAGAAAGTGAACAAAAAATACAATTACAAAAATACATAGCTAGTGACAGACTTTTAAAATTAAACAATAACATATTGTTTGTAATTGTGATTGTAATTTTATTTTGGTTCATTTAATAATGTTTGACAAGGTTTAAAAAGTTAGTAAACGAAGCGCATCGCTATTTCTTGATTATTTGAATATTTGTTTTCTGTTGCAACCAAAATGAAATTGGCTAGATTCCTGACAGAATATTACCCAATTTTGACATTTTGTTCAACATATTTATTGAATAAATCGTACATGCAAAGGTGATAATTAATTAATACAGAAAGGGATTCTCTCTCGCCTTTAAAGAATTTTTTTCAGTAGAAAGACCAATTTATAGGAAACAAAAGTTTGTTTGTAGACAGATCAGTCGTGACTTTTGTTATACCACGTAATTTAGTTGTAATCTACAATTTGCTTAATAGAAAACATTAACCATATATGTAGGTAGTAAAAAAATATGCATAAATTTTCTATCCAGCGAATTTTGTCATTTTGATATTAATGAAATATAACAAACATTCTAATGAATACCAACATACTATCCTGTTGAGATATTGTTCTGCACTGAATATCTATTTCTAAACATTTTTATTTACATAGATTTGAATCGAATAGATGATTGTCTCAACTACATACATTGAGGTGCTAAAGGAAAATGAAGATTAAAAAACAATTATTTTTTAAATCGGTCAAGGGAATCACTTCGATGTTTTGAAGCATAGTCTGTTAATTGAGATGTTTACCGATCTGCGTCTCTGCCTTAACACAAGAATATCAATTTAGTTGTTTTCGTAAAATAGAATTTCGGATATTCTAGTGTTAATCTAATTTAGTCTTTCAGGAAATTGTATTTCGATTTTATTTCAGATTTAAATCCTGGGTAGACGAGGTAGCGCGTTTATTTGGTGGTTTGGATATTTGTTCAGTCGGAGCTATTCAGAGCAAAAGTGGAGAATTTCTGATTTTTGAGGTTGGATACATTTACATTCTCAGTCAATTTGTGTGTATATTTATATGTATATTTTTCCAATGTACAATTTAATTCGTTAAGTAGCAAGCGAATCTTTCTTTTAAACTGAAAGTGAAAAATGGATTTTTTAAAATTAGATATATGTAGAAGCGAGAAGCGTTCTCTGGATTTTTTTTACATATAGCAAAGATTAATATCAGAGTGTCAACTCTCTATACGTGTAATATATAGTTTTTGTGGCTGTTTCTATCGGAAATTAATTATTATATAAAATATTTATAATTAATTATCTTACCACTGTGTAAATTAAATTATTTTAATTAACAGACAGTGCAATTCTGTATAAATACACGTACGTAATATATTGAAAATTATTTCTGTGATAACAAAAATATTAAAGACTCTAAAATCGAGTTAATCTCCGATTTAATAGAAACGCGTTGTGAATTAGAAATAATAAAGTTATTACCAGTATGAAATGGTTTACTTTTGCCTATTGTCTTAAAGTATATTCCCTTTGGTACTCGTAAATATTGCCAAAATTTGAAATTATCATTAGTTATCTTGTTAAAATATGTTTTGTGTGTGCTTGTTTTACTAATAATTTAATTTTCTTTTAAAAAATGATAAAATGTTCCTAAAGGGGCTTTAGATTTTAAATACGCACTACGTATTTGTTATCTTTCTTCTATGACGACTTGACTTATTTGAAGCGTGTAATATTGGTTTTTAAAAGTATGTAGCTAATGAATTAATTAACTAGAATTGCAACCACGCGCAAATATTTTGGATTAATTAATTAGTTTATTTATAGTAGGTATCCCTCCTACCCAATTAATATTGGAAATTGTTAAATGTATTGTGTGGGTGGTGGTATGTATGGTTGTATTGACTAGTTTTGTTTTTTGATCGTAATGGTTGACTTCATTGATATTTCGCCTAGCGGCCTGTAAAGATATAAATAAAAAATGTTTATTAATTAAAAAGTTTGTAGTGAATAAGTGATTCTTCAATAAATAACAACATACAATTGCGAATCAGTTTTTACAATCTGTGTCGAGTCGTGTCACGCATTTAGCATATTCGATCTACCTGGTTCTTGATCTGCGACGCTTTCTTTTGCCATCCATTCGTCCCAACATCACGTCATTTTCCATGCCTTCTGCTCTAATCACATGCCCAAAGTAAATCAGAGCTGCTTTTACTATTCTAGACTCAAGAGTCCAGTCTGGGTTGATCTTGTCCAGTATCTATTCATTTGTTTTTCTATCCTTCCAAGATACTCTGAGGATCCTTCGCCAGCATCAGAGTTCAAAGGCGTCTACTTTTTCCCTATCTGATTTGCTTATGGACCATGTCTCTGCTCCATACAGAATAATTGGGAAAACTAGGGTTTTGACAAGCATTACTTTGGTTTTTAATGTTTCCAGATCTTCTTTAAATTTTCCATTGCAGATCTACCCATTGCTAGTCTTCCCATGATTTGTCTTTCGCATGATCCTTCTGATGTCACCATGGTTCCTAGAAAACTGAAATCGTTGACTTTCTCTATATTTTCCCCATTGATGGATACATTGCCAATTTTTCCTGTGGTCAATATTTTTGTCTTGGACACGTTTAGATACAGACTAGCCTTTTCACTTGCATTTTTCAAATTTTCAAGAATTTGTCCTATTTCATGCTCGGTTCCTGTCAGTAAGGTAGTGTCATCAGTATACCTCAAGTTTGATAAATTTCTACCATTTATTCTGATGCCTCTATCCCAATCTAATAGGGCCTCTCGCATGATTCTTTCAGCGTAAGCATTAAATAGTAAGGAGGGTGAAAGTATGCATCCTTGTCTAACTCCTTTATGAATGTTGATCGTGTCAGTTTCACCGAATTCAGTCTTTAATGTAGCTATTTGATCTTCATAGAGCTTCTTGAGTATCATCACGAGGTGTGTTGGGACACCCATTCTGGATAATGTACACTAGAATCTTGAGTGGTCGACACAGTCAAACGCCTTTTTGTAGTGTCTATATAAAACACAACACATCTTGTTGGGATTCTCTTGCTTTTTCCATCAGCCATCTGAGGTTTGCAATGTGGTCTCGAGTTCCCCCTCCTTTTCTAAATCTAGCCTGTTCACAAGGTATTTCTGTCATGAGAAATCTTTCTAATCGTTTTTGTAGAACCCTAAGCAATAGTTTGCTGGCATGTGAAATGAGTGCAATTGTGCGATAATTACATATTACTTTTTATCATCTTTTTGTATATTGATACATATATTGATTTCTTCCAGTCTAGTGGCCATTTTTGTTCTCCATATGGTGTTACATATTATACAATATGATAATAAGTAATTTTCTAACATACACTAGAAATATTAGGTACATTAATTTAACACATTGATATGTAAGGTTTGTTATTTTTACGAATATTTGAGGGGGAATGAAATCGAATAAGAGGATAGAAAATTATGCTATTCCTGTTTTTCCAACTTTCTAGAAGTGAAGTTTAAAGTTTATTTGTTAGATGTACTATAGTATACAATTCTTAGGCTAATGTACAAGAATTTCTTCTATTTTAACAATTCACGTATGCAATGAAAGCTAACTCAAAATAACCCAAATTGCATTATGTTGCCTTGAATTATTTATACTTGACGAATGTTGGATGAGATATAGATATAATTAATTTGAATTTCGAACTGCAGACAGTCTACCAAACCTAATTTATCTTATTAGGTGAATGGCTCAGATATGACGTTGCTAGGAGAAACGCAAGAGGAAGATCGACGACAAATTGCAGAACTGGTGATTCAGAAAATGCAAACCACTTGTCGTCCAGGAATGACGTGAGTAGATTTCTGATTCTATACAAATACATACAGGTGCACACGTATTGTACTATCCTTCAATGACCATGCTATGTTTCATCACACCTTTTCTTCCATCCAACAACCACAAAATATAGCAAACCCTTCAAAGTGTTCACAACAACCCACATTTTAAACAGTTTAAGGAAATTCAGAAAACCAGTTTTTTTCTTGAAATTAGACAAATCCCCCAAAACATACACTTTCCAATTAATTGTATGGGAATCGCGCTGCGGTTCCTCCACCAAAAATATCAACAGTGAATCTTTTAATAAAAGCATAATCATAAAAAATTATTATAGCAGGAGTGCAGCGCTGATTAAAGTAGAAAGTTAAGTCACAGCCAGTCGGGTTATTCGTAGTATCAAAATCAATTTTATCAAACTTATTTGGAGGAATTATTGCATCTGAAAGACCATTTTTGGATATAGGTGGGTGACTAGAACCATCAAAATTTTTATAGGGGTGTGTGGTCTCCGCTCCCATCAGCATTATACAATTTGGACTTGGGTGCTAGGAGAGACATTTTAGATAGCGCGAATGTATACTAAACATTGTAAAACAAATTGCTATTTTTATTACTGGCAAGTACTATACTCATACTGTCTACTTATTTTTACGTGAAATATTTCATTTTGTCTTATAGTAAGACTGCTAGTCTTCAGGGCATGGGCAATGATGGCATTCCAGTAGGTTCCACATCTTCCTCGGTACCTCCGACACCAATGAGAATGAATCAGACGCAGCCTGGCATGCCACTAGCATCAAATCAGAATGCAACATCCGTTTCAAGGCCTACAGTTACACCTTCTAGGTGGGTTCGCCAACATGATTTTTGAACAGCATGT
>JAUYWI010124526.1:0-20906 GCA_034780595.1 Parotoplana pacifica | reverse complement strand
AATATACTACTTATTCATACTACTCGCAAATGATAGCCTAGGAGAGCTGTTTCGGCCTTGTTGGGCATCATCAGCTAGGCATAATCACAGCCTGAACAATATAAAATGTTCGTATATTTCATATCAAAGCATAAAAAAGAGAAATTCAGAAAAAGTCTGTTTTTTTTTATTAAAGAACACTCACACTGTCAAAGCAAGCCCTGTGATAAGAGTAACGTGTTTGGAGACTAATTTTGTGGGTGACAAAATCTTTTACTGTATTTTATAAATTCCAGAGTAAACCCCTTTCAAACATCCCAAGAAAAAAGGTCGTTGGTTGTGGAAGCATTTTGAGAGGGGTACATTTATAATGGAGAATGCGTCCATGCAAAACCTATTTGGTCGTTCCAAAGGGGAACTCGCTTGAGAGTATTTTGCTATAAAACTCATTTGCAATTACGCCCGATTTTCTCCCTTTTGAGTAAATTTTTATGACGTTTTAATTAAAAATATCTATTAAACTCTAGTAGATTTGTGCAAGGATATCTATGTATTTTATTGATATTGATAATAATTTATTCCACGGTTAGCCATGTTTATTAATTAATAGTATTCACAGTTCTAAAATAGCTTTTCCCGTAAAGTCCAGGGTCGAAATATGAAGCAGCTGGTTGATAAATTTAAACAGACGAGACAGGCTCGGTATGCAATGTAGTAAGATCTGGTAGACAGACCCACCACCATAGCAACAGATGAAATGGGTGATCGTGTAGTTCCAAATTTGAATCAATCGCATTTTGTATCAGGGTGAACAGTTCCAATATAAACTTTTAGTGTTATCACTATCGGTAGCAATATAAATAGATAATGTTACAATAGTAACTAAACTCTTTACATAATTTACTCAAAGAGGCGAAAATCGGGCGTAATTTCTGGACCACCCTAGACAAGACCTCTAATTAAACACAACAGTTGTTATACTTTACTTACTTAGGCTTGTTGTCGTCATCGTTACCGTCACGGTGTTGCAAACTCCTTATAGCACTACTGGCACGAAAGACTTCAACCAACCACTGCACAGAGCACGAACATTCAATTTCATTCTTACTCAGATCTAATCGGTCCAGACGCCTAAACAAAGGGTCCATTGCGGGATCGATAGTTGTGAAGTTATTTTCGGACAGAGTGAGTGTCTTTAGATGAGAGGAGATAGGAACCAATACAGCAGGCTTGAGGGTTTTCAACCTACAGTCTTTAAGACTCAGCTCCTCAACACGAAGGCCTCTGAAAGATGAGGAGCCGAGCTGAAGGCCTCGATTCTTCCATAAGGATAATTTATTCAACCTGGAAAAGAAAGAGAGGCAGGTAAAATATCACCAGATACATCTTGTATGAGTAATTCATACAGGCTGCCTGTGGTTAATCGGTTAGATTGGGTACCCCAGCATACACAGGTACGTTTGAAACATTGATCGACAAAGATTTAGAAAAACTTGACTCCATTAATTTTAAATTTTAATTTTAATTAAATATTTCGCTTTTTTCGTGTCAAGGCACAACTCAATACACAAACAGCTTTAACCAACTGGTCTTTCATCATCAATTTTATAATATAACTATACTGACCATTGAAATGATCGTTGTACCTGCTCTCATCTCAATAAATTGAACGCTAGAATTTTGCCTTAGATACTCTGTACAATTTGATCAATATCTCATGAACTATTTGACGGATTAGGATGAAATTTGCATCAGTGGCTTCCTCAATTATCATGGGACACTTATGACAAAAACAAACAATTTCCTACTATTAAATTACTATTGTCACTTGACTGATGACGTCACAATATTGTTTAACATAAAAAAGATATTTTCAATGCTATAAATAAACGTGTTTAAAATAAATGCGAAACAATTCGTCAACTGAATACAGCAATCACAACTTCTGAACTCACTTGAGGCCCATAAAAGTATCGGGACGGATGACAGTCAACCGATTTCCCGACAAGTCCAGATAAGTCAGCTCCGTCAGTGTATCAAATGCTCCGGACTCGATGTTGGCGATGTTGCACATGGTGATGATGATTTTCTTCACTTTGAGTCGCGGTGTGCCCCACAGGGAAATCTGCTTCTTCGTGAGCGTCGTGTCACGCAGGGTGTAGCGGATGATGGTGATGGAGTTCACATTGTTGGGCACGTTGCTGGGCAGTTCGCTGCCGGCATCCTTGCAGAAGAGGCGGTTGATGATGCAACCGGTGCATCCAGAAGGACACTTCATTTGATGTGATGACGTCACCAGCAGTAGCAGTAGCAGTAGTAGCGAAGCGAACATATGGCCACCGGATAACAGTGCATTCCTTGTAGTTGATGAATTAGAGAACTGTTGACATCGAACGTACATTACTGCAGTTGATTTGATCCTTGTACTAAAATCTAAGAAAATAAACCAAATCAAATAGAATTTCGTAGAAAAAAGATACATCTTATGACTCTATTCGCTATTTTTCTTTGTTTCCAGTCGTATTCGTTAATTTTATCTATCGGTCTAGATTTCTTTGGCATTTCTTTCTAATGCTAAAAAATAATATCAGTTAATTAAAACTGGAGATTGTATTGCTATTTTTTAATAAATAAAATGACAATCAAACAAAATCTCCAGGGAAATGAATAGTTTGTAAATTTTATCTTTAATTCCAAAAAAGAAGATATCGTTATGTTTTATTTGACCCAGAGTGGCTGGACTAGCAGCACACGGCACAGCGCGCTCTAAGACACATCATTATTCCAACTTCACGTTTAGTGCCCTTTCATAGAGACACTAACGTTTCGCTCAAACTCACATCTTAATTGAAATCAACATTTTAGCTGACTCGCATCATCCGAGCTATCCAAACCGAACCAAAACAAGAAATCTCTCTCATTAAAGACTACTTAAACCGTTTTCTTTTGGTAGGACGCTCAAGTATATTAAGAAGTATGACGTAGGCCATTTGAATTTAGATGTCTATGATTGTGGCTAGGTATTTGTAGGCATTGTCTGAGTTCGGTATAAAGTTTAGCATAATAACAATAAAACCATCCCTCGTCGGTACTAAACAGAGCCAACACTAAAAAAAACTCTCCGAATAGTTAAAAGCCGATCTGTATACAGTGCACTTGTCTTCCATACAGAGATGGCTAGTATTTAGCTATAAGAGACAAAACCGAAACTAAATCCTCATAAAATAATGTCGTAAATTCCAGAAACATTTTATAGAACACAGAGTCAGTGAGTTTTAGTGATTGAGAAGGTAAAGTAAAGTAGTAAAAATTATTGGCACAGCTGGTTCCTAAGCTCAAATATCAGACCAAATTTTATTCAACCACCATCCTTCCCCACCTCATCAATATCAGAAAGATGAAACCCCGAGTATCAGGTTGTTGAAAATAGGTAAAACAGCGAAAGGTTTCTGTTAGGTAGATAATAATGTACAAAGTTTTGATGATATATTCGATGAAATCTAATATCTATCAACTTTTCATTACAATTGTTTTATTGTCTGGCTAAGTGCGTTCAAGTAAAAGTCTCTCTATAAATAAGCAAAACCTCTATAGCTTCAAACTCTCCCATTATGATCTTCTTCAGCATGCAAATCCAGCCGACGACAGTTTGCGAAATATACTCGTGTAATCCCGCTGAAATGATAAAAAACCGAGGACTATCTTGAGCAATTCGTCACCAAAAACATTATCGTGTGCTGGAGATAATCGGTGACTCAGACTAATTATTCGACGTTTATCAAAGCAGAAATAGACCTATGATCAGATTATAATAAAACCATTATCATCCCATTCTGGTTTAGGCTGGCTGAAATACATCTACCCGCTACAAACTGCGAATAACAAATAATGAAATATACATACACACCTAATACATATTATTTAGAAACTTTTCGAGAACAGTCACCACGGTCGAGCTGAAGTGGACAAATATGGCGACTAACTTATAGCTGTTGTTAGTGTCTAGTTGATTTCGAGAAAAAGACGACGAAGAAAATGATGGAAATGGAAATGGAAAGTAGTATCTACAACACTACTCGGCTGTATAAGTCGAAAGTATAGTAAAATACCTACCAGTTATTTAAGGTGATTGCAGTCTAACAAGTGAAAAATTGACTTTTTGTCATTATGTCCCAGTTTCTATGAGTGGGAGGAAACCCAAGTTCTTAACGCAAGAATGATAGTATTATTTATCTTATTAGTCAATTTAGTAGGCCGGATAGCTGCTTAGGATTGTTATTAGCTGGGAATGTTGGGAATATTTGCAGATCGCCACTACCCATATAAAGACAATGCACTACACAGGTAGCTGTATATAAACAAATGGATTAAGTAGATCATCCTCTTTATATTGAAAACAGAGCTACCAATTAGTGGTTTCTATAAAGTACAGGATTAATAAATGTCAATTTTTTAGGTAAACAAAACCAATATTAGATCGGTTTTGTCCAAATGGGGATCAAACTCGGTACCTTCTAACCACTACTGGGCAATCTACCGAATATCAAAGCCTATGGCAAATGTACATTCAAAGCCATTTAAAAAAAACAGTACTTTCACTGTATACATATAAATAAAAATAGAACTAAACTCACTTTTTTAATTTGCAATTAATATTATTGATACCGAGCTTTCGAACCTCTTGATTCATAATCATTGAACCAAGAGGTTCGAAATCTCGGTATCAATAATATTAATTTCAAATAAAAAAAGTGGGTTTTGTTTTATTTTTATTCAAATTCATCTTTCAAAACAACTTTCCAAACCAAAGCATTATATGAGATTCATGGCTCAGAGGTTAAAAAGTTTACCTACCAATCGCAAGGTACGGGGTTCGAATCTTGCCCATGACTAATGAGACCGTTGAGGAATTGTATATCTTTGTAATACTGATAAACTAGAACTGACTGAAACCATAATGCAAAAAGTAAACAAGTTTTAAAATTAAACCAAACTAGAGGACAAGAAAGCTAATTTAAAAAATAACATCAACAACAACAACATAATTCAAATGTTAACATCAACCTCAAAGCTAAAACATGATGATAAAAATTAATAAATAATAAAGCCACCACGACAAATATAGAAAAGTTGATTAGTGAAAATGACAGAATTTTCTATAAAATATTCGCTCCACACATTGACTGAACAAAATTCCAACCCTAATGTCATGGCAAATTGCATGACGACATATTATAGCCGCACATATTATTCTCTCCATTCTAATTGCTTTTTGTGAATTGTGTTTTAATATTTATAACCTCTCTATTCAAAGCGATTTCTATGGTTCTCTACGGTCTTTCTCCAACATCATACTGAGGAGTAGAGGATGGAGTAGACACCATGGAAGCAACAGTAATAGTTGCAGCTTCTACCGCCACCAGAACTTATCGGGTCGCGGTGGTGTAGCGTCCATTCTGAATAATTCAGAGCTCTTTCTCAGCAACCGTCGTCGTCTTGATGATTGTTGTCGATTTCAAATCCGTTCTATGTTTAAACTTAAGGTACCTAAATACTGCTATAATACAGATAGACACGGATCCCAAGTTTTCTGTATTCATAATTAGAAGAAGTCTATCGAAGAGGTAAATTCTTATACATAATACATTGATAAAAATATTTCCTCACTATAAACTCAATGTCTATAAGACAATTATTGCCTAATTATGGTAAATAACAAATGAAGACTGGGGTCCATCGCTTTTTCAACATAAAAATTCATGTTCAATCTATGACACTATAATTATGTTCCCACCTTAATTTTCTATAGCTCCCCAAGCCTTACAGAACATAGGTACACATAAGTGTTAATTACAAGTTCTAAATAATGGAATACCACACGATAACGTGTCCTTGAACAGGAAGGCAAAAGAGGAAAGTAATAATTCTCAAAGTACAAATTAATGCAACGAGAAACAATACAATACCTACAATGTTCAGGCAAGAGATACCCTAGCTGTCACTTGTTCTCGTCTTAAAGCTCCCAGTTAAGATGACATGTAACAGAACCCAATTATTAACTCAACAACAACAACAGAATTATTTTTTTAATTTTAGAAACATTAGGACAGCTATTCTTTAACATTGTTAATTAAAACGGAACTAACTAAAAATAAACGTATTATAAAATATACCCATGCTTCTGTTTCTATTTTAGCGTCTCATAAAAATATATGGCAACTTATTCATTTTAATATAATTAAAGAAAGCGAAATCAAAGCAAAAACATAAAAGATTGTTGAAGATAGAGCTATTATGTTATGAAAATACCATTATTAACAACTCAACTTTCACCTCTTTTAGTCAGTTTAACCAAATAGTTTCACAAAACTTTAATTATACATCTCTTGATACTATAAGAACTCCATTTCAAATTTTGTACATATTTGGTGTTCCATTTCACGATTACTGATAGCAGAGAGGCTTTCAGGAACATATTCGAACCTGACACAGAAAATTGATTTTTAATTGCACCAAAGGAGAAAATAATTGCCCGTTTCTGTTGATTTCACCTACCTATACCTCCATTATGCAGGCCAACAGTTGTCAAATTTTACAAACATACCAATACATACCGACCTAAAAGGGGGAAACTGTCTATCTCGTCAACTTCTGAATTACGAAACAACGCCAACGCCAACGATAGCAAAGTTTGATATCACTAAAATGCCTGCAAGCGATTTGTTTGTTTGTGTCAATTACAGAACGATTTATGACAGAAATTGGATAAATAAAACCAAATTAAATCTAATATAAAAATATTAAATAATATCTAAGAATAAAACTAAATGTTATTAGTTTTGCTCACAAGAAAGCCATATAATATAAAAGCTCTCTCTTTTTCTTTCTCCTGATAAATTACCGTCGATAAATTCTGCTTTGCTTATCAGATATTATACCTGAACTCACAATTATATTTCAATTCTGGCTTGTTTTATATGATCATATTAAGGCCATCTAGTGTTATAAAATTCCCCCGGCTAAAGGCGCCTTTAGATACTATAAAACACAAAATCACTCCTAATCTTATAATAATCATTGTTATACACAGTATAGGTATAAGCATATCCTACCTATAATACAGATAATAATATTAAATAATTCTTCGGGAAAAGAGTGACTTTTGGTTAGAAGGGAACCACTTGAGTTTTATGTGCTTTAAATTTCTGTCTTACACCTTTGTTGGCCTTCCGGACCAGATCTTAGTGAACATTTTCGCAGTCTAACTAACTAGGAATCCGATCAAGGCACTGACATCAAAATTCATCACTCAAACGCTTGGTATTAGAAGATCTTTTTAAAACTTTCTTAATTACATTGTCTTCCCTTTTTTTATTATTAGCCCAGAATTTCATCACATAACTTATTAAACTACTCGTTAAATATTAACAGCATCTTATATTGAGGGCGGACGGATGTAAAAAGCATTAAAAACAGATTTGAGGTTTTTCTTTAATAATATATTAACTAATATGATATCAAGACACAGCAGCTACAAAATTCTATTACTGCAACTGTTATCTGCAGTATAAAAAAGTAAAGTCATTGAGAAACGATAGATATACACTTTAGAGCAGTTAAGTAAGTAGCAGCCATACCGTACCGTCATAGGTTTTATAGGTCGTGCAATTCTCAAGTAACTCATCACTGCATCTCCAAGGCTTAGCCCTGCTGCACGGGAAGCACTAGCGGAAGTGGCACCTTTAAAGAGGGCTCTTAGATCGCCGAATCGCCCGCTTGTCTCGTCGAGGTGATCTCAAGGAAAGTTTATCACGCGAAGCTTTGCTTATCAAGAAATAAAGACTCAGAAAACAAAAGAAAAGACTTCAAAGCTCAAGATAATGTAGGAACAGACTGAACGAAGATAGAGAATAGATATACCTCTATTATTATGTATTAGTATTATTATTATTGGAGAATTTGGCCATCCAGATCTATAAGCAGCTACTCTAACAGTGCAAGAAAAATAAAATGACTTTAATTTGCTTAATGCATAAATCTTTTAACTGATCTTTCTATAGGTACTTTTATTATCTTTTAGCTGCTCTCCTTAATACAAAACTAAGAAATAAAATGTCAGTGATCTACAGTATCTAAGTTTGGTTAGTATAATAAATAGATGCACAAACATGAATACCTGTTACATTGCATCTACAATAGGTACTGGGTGTTATAAAAATTATCAGCTAGTGTGTAATAGGTAAGAAACGGTGTAATCATAGAAATAAATGCATACAGATCTTTTCTATTCTATTTATTTCTATGAATGTAATATTCAACTGTCTGGTGTTGACTTATTCAAAATCCATATGTTATTATGAAGTTCGTTATTACAGACAATATATAAAATGGTATGCAGGACAAATAGTGTAGTTAAATACAGATCCAAATTCCGTTTATATATTTACCTAATAACCTCATGAAAGTGGTATATGTACAACATTCGAACTATAAATTTTAATTGCTTTCTGATGCAAATAATATGGAATAATACATATACACAGTGTAGTGTACGTATTTTATGACCTTAAAAGTGAAAGGTCAAGAAACATTTGTTCATTAAAGAATTTCATCAAAGATTTAAACTAACCTGTCATACCAAGGAGAAAGGGAAGCATAGACGTCTTTTATTTGTTGCAAACAATACAAAAGTAAGAATTCAAATGACAGTTTGTCCATCAAAAAATAAAATTATTATAACTTCACAAAACATATGCGATCATTACCTAGCCATTGTTACTTAGCCACAAATATTATTCATGCGACTAACAATAAGCTAATGGAACCAATGGACGACCCGTTGCTACAAAATGTGCTAACTTGCTGCATGTAGTAGTTATTTTGACCATTTGTTGCAGTTGAACTCATGAAGTTGTCTTACTTCAGTGGCTGATATGCTAGCATCCTAAAGCTAGGCAAGTCAGAGAGAAAATCGATATCATTAGAAACATAGAAAGTTTGGCTACGGTAATTTTAGCACGAATCTAAAAAAGGTGAAAATCATGCCATAACTATTGTCAGGAACATAGCATTTGTGGGACTAATTCGTAGATAAATATAATCGATCAGGGTATTAAGAAACAATTTAATTTATTTTTATTGAATTAAAGTTTTTTATATAAGTAGCAAGTATTTTAAAAATATTTTAAATAAATGTTGATAAATATTCTAAATTAGTTTACATTTTAGCTATATCATGTACATGGATACTAGACGAATGTATTGAGCAATATAAGCTGTTGTAGATGTCGGTACAATACTTGTGCTTGATACACGTATGATAAACAGTCTCATATTTGTGTACTATGTACCACTACATATTTATGAAGTCTGAGATCTAATAACAATAGTTTGAAATCAAAGTTTCCTCCTCTATTTAGATAGTATGCTTATTATTTCCAGGTTAAACAGTTTCTAACTAAGAAGGCCATTATGAATAACTAATAACCTATTGTAATTTTACAGAGGAAAAATGATACATACATAACATGTTCTGCATAACATTAACTCCAAAATTTATCATTATGTATCAAGAATAAAAAATATCTCACATATTATTCATTTATTTATACGTCGTTCGGCACAATAAAGTACAGCTGTTACCTACATGACACACAGAGGTGATCAACAAGGTGTAGAAACGTATGATATGAGAATTTTTTATACAACTGTCAAAACATAAAAGTTCTACCACCCTCTTGCTTTCACAAACAATAATGCTTAACAAACTAAACGTCTTAGAAACAACATAGAATACATTACGTAGGCATTATGTACTATAAATTAAATTTTACATAATAAAACATGCTCGGCAGGTCAGCTTCAAACATGACTGAGTATCAATGTGCAAAAAGAAACAAGCGAACTGAGTTTTGCTACATCAAGAATAGGCATATAATGGGTATGACTCTATATTAGCATAATGACTTATTCCGATTAATGAAAAGTTTTATATGAAAAATATTGACTCTAAAGTTCAATACAATGTATCCTCTTGCGAGCAGCCAAAAATTGCGACCTAAATAAGATCGAATATTTATCAATTCCTATAGGTGTATGTAGCGTCGTGTTACATACAATTGTATTAAAAGTAATAATTAATCATATTACATATAAAATATAGTAACAATTATACAAAACTGTCGGATATAAGTTAAGTTAAAATTATTTATAACTTAAAAATGTATTTTTGTAGATAGACTGATAAATCCTCATGAATATTTATACATAATATACCTACACGACAAAAATAATTAGGTTTCAATGGACGAAAATAAAATTCAATATTACGCCTCTACTAAACTAAAAAAAATAATGTAACGTTTAGCATCAATTAAATTTAGAAAAAGAATAGAGATAGACACTAAAAGCAAATCTTATAAGGCACTAAACCCCTACTTGCGTGTGGTGAAATTAGTATAATGGGATGGCTAATGAAATTGTATTTTATCAATCTCCCGGAAAGCGCTCACAATGTAGGAAACCTTAGAAACACATTAGACAATGTCGGTACAGTACGATTCACCCCTAAAGCCCATCATAGACTGCACAATACACCAGATATAGGCACCATCAAAGAAAACTACACGTCCTTAACTTGCCTATGCATGTCTTTCTCTTTTAAGGTTACACAAAAGATTAGATAAATTGCCTAGAATTACGTAAGCCAACCCAGCAAGCCATTGGGGTCTGGAAAAAGGAGTTATTGGGAAAAAAACTGGAATAAGATTTGTGGTTTTTCTGGGATGTTGTTTTGATTTCTTTTGTGGTAGTGTATAGATTCTTCCAGTTGATAAACGTTTTATTAGGTTATGAAGTAAATTTGGCTTTTTAGAACAGAATTGAGATAAATTATAATCAATTCAATAATATCAAAGAATTTTCCTACATAACATGTACTCGCATAACCGGTAACATTAAATAAACTTAAAGATTTTGTTTGGAAATTGCATAATGTATTTTAGAACATATCTATATAATAGAGCATTCTAGAAATTTCACTAAGCAACACACAGCCCTATACAAAAACACGACCGTTTTAAACTGCGCAGAACAATTAACAAAAGAATTAAAACAAAACAAACACCCCCAAAAAGGTGAGAAAAGTTAAATACAATCCCCAAACGTCAAACACCTCACAGAACAACGAAGCCAACATTCTTCTATATAGGACGGTAGGCGTATATGCAAAGAAATTGCGTGCCAGCTCCACTACCTGTTATCTAAATCTTGGGGGATTTCTACACCAACAACCTGGTTGTACAGCTTGTTAAGTACCACCACATTAGGTATAGCTTCTCAATTCAGTATTTCTTTTTCTCTATGCATTGTTGTATTAACAACAAAATTACCCAAAACAGGGGGGGGGGCGGGTGTTGGCAAAAGGTATGTGACCTCGCCATCACATTAGCTAAGATAATCTTTATGTTCCTAAACAGAGCTGTGTAGCTGGATGATCCATGTATCCAAAATGTTGGTGTGTAGGTACTAACATGACACTATAAATAATTCACTTCAACGTCTCATCCAAACTGTAGACGATCTGATCTGTAATCCATTAAATTACCAAAGTGATAACTCTAAGTGATACCATTAAAAGACAGCTATATTTCTATTCTCCCAACACCTAGAATGGCACCACTTTCTCCCCTTTTTCAGCTAAAGTGTGTTTTGCTTCATCATTTATGGATATTATTGGCAGTCCTCTTTTTTAAACAGTGAGAAAAAACTGCTCTATATTTTCTAAAAGTATTTGCCTCTATTTGGATACAACATACATTAAGGAAGGATACATCATTAAAACATTTAAGTACAACATAATTTAATTTTTTTAAACCTTTCAACCTTCTAATTCTGAACATTCAACATCTAAGCCAATGACATCGATTTTTCTGAACTTTAATAACAATAGAAATATATGAACCATAGATAAAGCTTTTTGTTTTATCACTTAACATTGCTTGGAATAATCAACTATGAAATTATTTTTAGAATAAAAGTTATAAAACAAATATCAAGGTGCCAGAGATGCCATATGGTAAAGGAAAATAGACAACGTTAGCCTATCTCTATAATATTAGATATAGGATGTTTTAACGCTTTTAAAACAAATTTTTTTAATAAATCAAGCCTCTAGCTTAGCTAAAGATGTTGTTGATGATTTTTCCAAATTTCAGTCCAATCGAAATTTATAAAACAAACAAAAAAATCGGATAATAGGCGTCCAATATTGTTATGAAACTTCGGTTTATCCCCATAGAGTAATTAGCCAATGGTTATGACAGACAACGGAAGACAAGTCTGGTCTAGCAGAAATACTCAGCTGTTAAACCGAAATCTACCAATTAGATTGGGCACACCTTTTCATGTAATTCAATAAAATCAAACAACATTTTGATATTAGATACCTCACCTACATATCTTGTCAGTAATAACCTAAAATCAAGAACTAACCAGACTGAAAAATGAAAATCGACAAATTTCTTCCCGGATTCTCATACTAATTCTTGGCATCCTCAGTTAGTTACCTACCCACCGATGTATAAATTGTGATTGGAATATTGATTGTGCAAACACAAATCCCCAAGCTGACCGACCGGAAATGTACATCGAGTGGGTTTGCGTGCATCAGTACCTATACATATAGCCGACTAGTTCAGCATCAGATCACTAATAGAAATTATAATCCATTTCTCATCACACACACTATGTTCCATCACCACTACTCCATTCCAACCACCGCCCCCTTTCAATGAAAACAAGAGTGAACAAAACATTATTTAGGAGCTGAATCCCACTTGCTCAGAGTAACAAACAATACAAATTTTGTCATCTGTCAAATTAATTAAACTGTGAGATGCAAAATTCCGAAAACAATTTGATCTGCGTCTGTTTTCCATACAGTTGACTTCCTTTATTTACTTTTAGAACAATAGCACTGCTAGTGCAAGTCGGGGCCCTGGTTTCCTACACGAGCAAGCCATCGTTTTCATATTCTGGAGACGACGTCTAGTCCGGTCTGTGGTCTGGTCAACAGACAACTTTATATGGGCCCTAGCCAGAGAAATCTTTTATGAAAAATCATTCAATGTCGTCGGGTGAATAATGTGAGTAAAATTGACACAAATTAATTACCGGCCCGTTCAATTTATTAATGAGAACATAAAACTAGAAGAGATTTTACAAGAATCAGTTCCCATCTAAAACAATAGAGTAAGGAGACCACCGGATCCTATATAGTGAAACTAATTGTTCAAAATCTCATACGTCAGTTTAAATCTTGAAACAATTACTATATTTAAGACTGCGGTTTAATAAATTCAGTTGAATTGAATTGAATTGATAAAATAATGATAGCCAGGCCTGGCGGTACATTCTAATAATTGTGCTTGGCTATTAGCCCGGACGTGTATGATGGTGCATGCATAGCCAGTTGCTTATGTAAGATTCGCATCCAAGTCAACACAATATTCAGAACTCAAGGCTATAGCTTTGAAATATTGCATTCTTCCTGTGTTTTGAGCAAAGCACAAAAGATCTAATAAGTTTATCCGTCATTATACTATACATAGTACTCTCTTTTTATAATGTGATCAAATTCAATTTAGCCTTAACGTTATTCATGATTAAGAAATAAATCCTATCATCTAAAAAACACAAGATTTTAATACAGAAATAGTGGAAGATGTTGGTTTCTGACCGGATGTGTTTTAAGTTTAAATCATATACATATAGACCAAAATGTTCCTAGTTCTTGTTCTCTATGTTTTTCAATATTTCAATTAAGTTCTACATAAGAATAATACTGCCATGTCTCTCCAACCTAAATTATAATTAAATCTGTCATTTAAAACTATGAAAACTAATCACTAAACACCCATCAACCTGTCGAAGTACATTAACTTATCTGAGTTATTTAAAAAAACAACTAAACAATATTTAAAAGTTCATAAACAATAATTTAACAGCAATAAACAGATTTTATTTTTTTTCTAACTTGGTCATAAAGTTTAGTTAGGTAGTCCATCAAAAATCAATAAATTCACTAATTAAAACTAATTCACACTTTTCCTCTATTGCTGATCTTGCTAGGAAAAAAATGACGACGTACACATTCATTGCTTGGTAGTCATTCAATCAAATTAAATAAAATTCTCCATCGAAAGCCAACATGCACATCTGGTGACGATCATTTATCTCAACCTCTCTATATGTATGTACACAATGCAATTAATTACAAAATAGACAGAAATCATAATTTCAGACTGACTTCTCAGACGTCTCCATCGTCAAAGTCCACATATTTCCGCTCCAAGTTAAAACTGACACTACTTATGAGTAGTAGAATAATTCAATCCAACCTAGGTTTTATAAGATTACCTATAGTGTCAGAGCATGAATCTAAATAGTTAGCCTTAGTTACAACTTAATTCCATTTTCCTTATTTTTACTGACCCATGAATAGAATAAAATTGAGTTGGAAATAAACTATGTAGATGCTAGATTAGGCATGACCCCCATGCGGATAATGTAATAAACACATGTCCAAACTTACACAAGTGCCTGCTTCTTATGCCTAACTATGCGTAGAATCTTCCTTCAATATGAACAAGCATATTTATTTTACTAATTTATCTGTGTATTGTATAGAGTATGTACTTCGGTTTCTGGGGTGTTATAATATACAAAACAAACCTAAATAAAAAGAAAACATCTTAAAATAGCCACTGTATCAGAAATTATGGCAGTCGAAATTATTCAAAAATAAATATCTGATAACAAATAAGAAAATTAATAATAAATCGTGTAAGAATTATATTTTAATTAACTAGGTATGGCACAGAAAATATGCAGATACCATAGCTAATATATTAAATATTAGACGAAATTTTATATTTTAAAATATCTAGGCATTCGTGTTAATGATTTGAAATTTGTATTGCCATGTTTCAGTGGTTTCTTTCTAACTCTGACCTGAAGACGTTGCTGCAAAGGACAAAAAGTATGTGGTCCAAGTGCTTGAAATGTTGTCATTAATTAGCCACTAATGAATACATTTTATTGAACAAGATAAAAGTACGTAGATGTAACTTAATTAACAATAAATGAATACCTTAACTGTGTATATGTAGGCAAATCATTAGTTTTACATTTCATTTATTGCCGATTAATGTGCAAAACTGTGTTCCAATTATGTGTGTGTGATGAGGAAAAATTGCATGACATAATGTGCTTTACCAACCAAACTATTACGTACAACATGTGTTTTTCTCAATGCAAAATAATTACCTTGGTCATCATACCTATGCCTACATGTAACTTGAATGCTTAATAGAAGGCATAAATTAACAACAACAATTACTTCCATATTGTGATCTCTATGGCTATATAGGAAATACCTCTCTAGATATTCATAGAGAGTAGCAAGCCATAAAAAACCGATGTGGATGGATGTTTCATGTTTTTCATCTTTCAATCACGTAACAATCTCGATGATATAGATGCCAATAAGACTAGACTGTACCCAAGTCTCCAAGTGTCATCTGCAGCACCACCACCACAGGCAGCATAACAGCGCAAAGTGCCAGCTATATAATACAACACCCAGCAATAAAATCGAATGGAACTGGTAATTAGTAGGTGATCTTGCTTTTAAAACCTTCTTTTTATGTTTACAAAAAGAAATTATGTGAGAGTAATGCCTTTTAATAATCCGTGTTGTTGTTTTTTTAGCTTTACCAAGCAAGCTAACAAGCTAAACTTTTCCTTTAAAAGAAAGGGTGAATGAATGAAAGATGAGCATTCTAGATAGTATCAATGATGATGTGATTTCAGTGTGGTGTATCAAACTGATTCTGCATTCTGCATGTCATCGATGACCAGTCTGCTATATCGAGAGGGTATTAAATGTCATAAAATGCCACTCAGTGCTTTTATAGTGACAAATGCTAAATGTCACACATCGGGTTTATGCACTTGGCTCTACGGTAACCAAGGCAACCCCGTGGGGATAGAGTAGTTTTTAATAAGGTCACACTGTTATATATAGAGATACGATATAGTCATATTAGGCGCATGTGTGCCAACATTTTGACCTAAAGCATGGATTAATATCACCCCTTGCATTGTCATTGTCGATCAACTATGTTATAATACACTTCCTATCATGTCATCTTAGGGAAACACACACATAAAAAAGAATTTATTCTGACTTTTTGTCAATGTTTTAGGAGGGAAAAACAGAAGTCAATTTTTAAAGATATTATTAATACTTTTTTGAACAATAACTAATTTAGCATTTACTAAAGTCAAACTTATTATTTATCAAACTGGAAAGAAACTCAAACGTAAAAAGATATGTCATCCATATTCATTATTTATAATATAAAGAAAAATATTATACTCATAAACCAAACCATCCATTTTCCAAATTCCATCAATTTAAATTAAATTTGTCTTTTCAAATAAAGATGGGTCTATATAGGTATCAGATGGCATAATAGTAATAATAACAATATTATACCTCAATAGATATCTATCTGTTTTCAAAAAAGTAAAAGATTTAATTTCACAACAGTCAACATTGATTTCCTTTCATCTATTAGGAAACAATCACGCATATAGTGTCCTTACTACCCATCAGTCTATCGAGTAGTACTAGAAGTTAGGAGTAATAGGGAACTGCCTACTAGACAACGAAATCAAGAATCATGCATGCACTGCTGCTTGAAACAATTTAAATTTCAAATCTAAAACATTTTTTTTTATTAACAAATCAAGGATAAACAATACTATTACAACACCTGCAGTTCTAAGAATGGACAGATATTAATTTCACACACCTAGGCAATGGAATAGATTATCTAGACCCCCATACATAACATAATATTAGAAACAAAATCAATTATCTAAAAAAACGATATTTAAACTTAGCAAAGAGGGTCATTTAATACCTCAACAAATAGGACGTAAGCTTATACAATACATTCTGACTATTTCTCACTTAAGAAGACAACTAGAAAAAGGTTTGAATCATCCATTTTGAAACCAAAACTGGAGATTGCTATAGCTACATGCCATATCTATCATCTAGTCTAACAATTAATGATTGTTTCTAGAAAGTGAACTTTTGAGCAATTTCATGATTCAATTTAGAATTTCAATTCAATTAAGTGTAATCAACTAATTTATGTAGCAATAAGTTTTCTATTTTAAACTTCTGCCGCTTGTGGTCTATAATATGAGATGGCATTGGCATAATCTAATCTGTAATAATATCTATGCCTACATAAATTATTTCTATGCTCAGATTCTTTTGACAACCCACATTTTTCAGATAGTCAAGTAGCAGAAAACGATATCACAATTATGACCTAACATGCAATAAATTTATCACTGTAACTGGCAAATACTTCAGTTAACTCTAAAACGGCTACACCTAAACGATTGCACAGCACTCCTGGAGTAATCAATGCTTTACACCTCACAGTGTGATGCATTGTGTATTGTACGTCGACTCACCATTTCATCTTATAGAGATAGCTGCTGTGCCTATAGCTTGTGTTAGGGTACATCTGCCTCTAAACATTATAGGTACAAAGATATCCAAACTTTTGTGGAAAACCAAATTAATTTATCAAAGAATGTGAACTTTTTGGTTTGTAGAGATACTTGATGGCGGCAGTTCAAACCGAAAATTCAACAAGTTTCAATTTTGTTTTATTATTATATAAAAAAAGGAAGAAGAAAAGAAGCACGGAGTAAAATCTATTATTAATCTTCACCAGCCAACTTGAACTCAACTAAGCCGAAAATTCTAATGAGATATCCACCGCCTCATACTTTCAGAAGTGCATCCAAAAGAATCAAACATTATAATAGTTGCCTTGCAAATAAAATATGATGTGCAGAAAGAGCTGAAATCAATAATATGATAAAAAAGAAAACACAAGTATCATCTATATTTTAATTTTCAATTATAGTAGTACCCATAGAACAGCGCTAAAGACGACTATTAATTCCAGTGAAAAATAATAACTAGTTTTATATATAAGATTGGATATACATACAATAAAATATTATTAATATCCCTGCCCTGGTAGGCATCTAAGATTTTCGAACTTAAAAATAAAGTTGATGAAAATATCATTTGACGACGTCTTTCAACAATTAAAAATTCATTATAATTTTATCTGTACCTATGTGTAATGATTGGATTGATAATAATATCGGGTGTGTTTAGAATTATTTCGTTTTAGTGAATTCAAAAATACAATCTGGTCAGCACAAGAAATGAGTTTTTTTCTTTGATCAAATAACATCCCGTTTACTGCAGTTCTGCAGGCATGCGCATATACAGCTTGTTTGTTAGAACACAAGAAATTAGTTGTTGATCCAGATATAATATATCTTCTAGAACATACATACATGCGTGGAAGGGTTTGCAACATAGAGCGTTGCGCTGAACGGGGCAAATCATAAAAGACAGATAATTATGTGCAACACAAAACAGAACATGTTTTTGGTCATAAAACAAATCACATCTACTACGGGCTGCCAGGGCCTGACGTTGACATAGCAATATTTACACTACACAGTCATTTTGGAGATAAATTTGCCTGTTTGACAGTCATTCATTCATCCCTTGGTGTGAATATTAAAAAAAAGACAGCGATCATAAAAAAGAACAAAATTGAATAAATTAAAATTTTAAACCGTTGCATCATAAAAAATACATAAATGCTAAGAATGTTTTAAAGCCCTAGGGTTCAAAATCGAGCAATTCAATTCACTCTTGATTACAATTGTTTTAAAAATGGAAATCAAGTTTTCTAGCAAAGTAATGGTAGTGGTGTCTATTATGCACATGCAACAAACGTATCGCTCATTTAAAAGTAATTTGGGGGCTCACAGATAGTTGACAGATTCGAAAAATCAAGTTGATTAAACAAGGAACACCATACCCACACTAAAACACAAATGACGAAGCTACTCTAAGAAATTATGCCTACACAAATTAAAAATATCTAAGAATCAAAACTGTAGATTCAAACATCATGTGATTAGTCATTGTCTGATGATATCTTTACCATAAAATATTTATAACTTTTTTATTCGTTGTCTTGTAAGTCTATATCTCAAAATTTTTGTCCAAAAGAAATACGCCATTATGTAATATAGAAGTCAATATCTTTTTCAATACTACAAATCTAAATTTCAATGGCTCTGTACACAGTTTTATGACCAGAATGAACATTAGGGAATAACAACCACTATTTTTTTTTAAATTTCTGTTGCTTCCAACAAAACTTGAACTGTTCCGCTACTGTAGTGTCAGGATGTTAGCCGAAGATAGTCCATAATACAAAGCCTGTGATAAATATGGACAATGAAACAAATTTATGTACTTTCACACCATAAAATTGTTTGAACCAACCTAAGCTAAAGCGGAAATAGTTTCGCACCAAAACACTGATTTTATCTGTGCATAGGTATGAATGCACCATTCTAGTACATATCACATTTTGTCGAAAGCTTTCCATGATGAATAGTTTCTTGTAATTTCACTAATAACAAACAAGACTGTGAGTAATAAATATCGACACCTGCAACAGAATTTTCGAACTATCAAAGTCACTCAGATATAATTGACTGTTTCTAGCCTATAACAACTACTTAAAGTAGTATATATTATATCAATGTTGACAACTGATTGAATGTTATGATAAACAAAAGTTTCGAATTGGATGATTTATAAAGTTAATAATTTACAAATAATTTTAGAACCGATTAAAATTAATTGAATAAAATGTCATAAGAACATGTAATGATGGACACTATTTGAAATAGATAATAACACTTGTTCAATTATATTTAATAATAGTTGTGCCAAATTTATATACCTAAATATTGCTGTCAATTTTGTATAATTCTAAACAATGAACAATATTTTCTGCTCGTTATCATTTCGTATCTTTATTAGCTGAGTAAGTAGCTATGGTAGCTGGTAGGTACCATACCATTCTTATATATTTCAAGCAACGCCGGATATTTTTACTAACATTCTATACAATTTAGTTCTTATACAAAGATAATACATTTTTAAATCTTAATCAAACAATAGTTATGACTCATTGGCTTCAACCTAGATACACATGCATGCAGCAAGCAGCATCATGTCTTGTACGAGTATAAGCCATAATATGTCATTCATCATAATCTACATGAGATATCACTAAACGCCATATTTTCATAAAATTTAGGCTCTCAAATTGTATTTTCTGGGGATTCATTTCGAGGAAGTCTTAGTACAACAAACCGTCACCAACTAATCTAATACCAAACAGGATACATTACAATCGTAAATTTTCCTCAATGAATGAAACAGACAAATTAAAAACCAAACCTTCAATAAAAAATAAGAGAAAGTACAAACATTTCCCAGAAAAGCTAATGGAATTCTAAGTCATGCTTAAACTTGGCGGCGGCATTTATTCCTATAATTGGATATCAATGAATGAATGCTTTCTTAATTAATAATTTAAAAAAAGAAAATCGCAACATTAATGACAGGATGGGGGACTTCAAACCATTATGAATCTCTCAAGTAGGAGCTTTTGTATACTAGCCCAGTCTGTTGCCTTGATATGGAGAAAACAGAACAATTAATCAATCTATGAATATAAAAAACATGTTCAATGTCTCTGTCTTTACATCAACATGAGCTCTGCCGCAGATTGTCTGCAAATCCTATTAGATAAATTATAATAATAAGAGTGGCGTTTACTTCAGCAGCACCACAGAGAGTAAGCGGCTTTCTTATTCTTTAATGTATTTCATAGTATCCAATGTCATTCCCCCCCCTACTCCTCTTCCTCCTACCCCCAAAA
>JAUYWI010124515.1:0-10161 GCA_034780595.1 Parotoplana pacifica | reverse complement strand
GACATCTCATTTGTTAACTTGAACAATTTTAGAGAAATAACTCACTTTTCAAAATCGGTCTTTAAAAGAATTGTACTAGAACTATAGCTATGACTTCATAGTTGCAGTTCGTATTTTAATATTATTACTATTATAAAAACACCAATATTGTATTGGAACAGGCATTTTTTACAAATTTATCTCAAATAGTCATAATTTTATTGACATTTGACATTTTTTAGGTTAAACCTCCTGGTCATGTAGACAGAATGACACATGCCTGAAAAATTCGGAAATTACATATGAAAATCAACACAGCAAATAACAATGCAGGAAAAAGTAAGAAGTCAATAGAATGTGGCTAAGATATGAATGTAAGATAAAATATATAAAACGATGTATAATTAAATATGATAAACGACATAGCAGATAACAAAGTAGAAAATGTAGGAAGACAAATGTAAAAAGTAAAATAATAAAAATAAAAATTAGGCTAAGATGAAGGTGGCTTCCTTGAATCTCAGTTTGACGGGATCATTGTCTCTAGCGATTACCGATGTATTGAATGGTTCTCTACGGCTCAGTGTTGAAATACTGAGCTGGTTTGGTTGGATAGGTGTTCTCTGTGACGGTAGTGCAGTTACCCGTGGTGCTTCCGATGTACAAGGTGGCATGTTGGTAGTGTGCACCCAGACGGTTGGTTCTTTGGCTTCAAGATTTGCCTCAGATATTTGGATTTTCTGAAAATTCTGACCGGAAGATCGAGTTCATTGTCAACTCTGTCATTGACGAAAGGGAACTCGAAGTATAGCGGCTTCTGTTTATGTCGATCACTTGTCAGATGCCTTCTGTTTTTTCGGGATCTATCCATGAAGTATGTGGAATATCCATTGATTCTCATTCGTTCTTTGAAAGAGTTGACATGAAGTTGGGCTTCACCTGTATCCGTACAATGGAAGATTCGACGTTCCATTTTGTTCTCTAGCATGTTGCGCTTCGATGAATTAGGTATGCCGGAAGGGTAGTATGGTAGGTCACTTTTAGCGACTTCCTAGTAGAACCTTGTGGTGATGCTGCCATTGTTTTTTGGCGTGATACAAAAGTCAACTCTTTCAAAGAACGAATGAGAATCAATGGATATCTCACGCACTTCATGGATAGATCCCGAAAAACCAGAGGGCGTCTGACAAGTGGTCCACATAAACCAAAGCCGCTATTCTTCGAGTTCCTATTCGTCAATGACAGAATTGACCATAAGGTCAAGCAAATATCAATAAACTCGATTTTGCGGTCCGAGTCTTTAGAAAATCCAAAACGCTGATGCAAGTCCTGAAACCAAAGAGCCAACCATCTGTGTTCACACTACCAACATGCAAACTTCAAAACTGTTTGTGGCCACACAAAATTGTGCATATAAAATGCAAAGTCAAAAGTTCATACGTCCCAGAAAAATTATCCAATTATCTTATATAAGCAAATTTGGTATATATCTCCATGGGCCGCGACTTCTACGCCGTCCTGTACATAGCTACATAAACAATTTAAACTAGGAGGTCAAATAAGATACAAATGCAGCATTGATTTTTTTTACATTTTCTAATTTAAAAGTTATAACTAATACATCCGCACAGAATACTCGCG
This sequence comes from Parotoplana pacifica, assembly GCA_034780595.1. Lineage (NCBI taxonomy): Eukaryota > Metazoa > Platyhelminthes > Proseriata > Otoplanidae > Parotoplana > Parotoplana pacifica. The sequence goes on along the minus strand of JAUYWI010124515.1, from coordinate 8,541 downwards.
CATTCGCGATCCGCGCCGGATTTGGAAGCACTGAATAGTGGACTCCAAAGATGCCATACCAACAATAAAAAAATATATACGCTTACTTAAAACGACGAGCCCGCTGTTGGTTTAGCTTTGCTCTTGGTGCCACTCCATCTATGGCAATAAAGAATACTTTTAATGGTTTGATAAGTTCAAAAATTGTCTAAAATGTTAAATATATATAAACATAATTAGCAAAATTTTAAAATATATTAAGATCAAATCGGCGCTTTTCAAAAACGCAGTTTAAAGTTTTTTAATGTCTTAAAATGAGCTGTCTTATAGACAGAACGTGATGGACTTTGCTATAAGTAAAGCTTTAAGACATTAAAAAAACCCGTTAAACTGCGTTTTTGAAAAGTTACAAAATGACATACTAATGACATATTAATAGCTATTTCTTTAAATTTATTTAAATCTCCAAAAGTAAAACAATTTTAATTTTTTTTCATTATTGATTAAATTGAATTTTTGGTTATTTTTAAACAAATAAGCTAAACACCTATTGAAATGTTTATTGTTTTAGTTATTGGACTATAATTAATCTAATCATAGCTAATATAATCTAATCATAAACTACAAAGCACAGCCTTACCTAATAGGCATAATAGGATATTTGAAAATGGGCATTTTGACTCCCTCTCATTAAAACATCAAATGGTTTCTTGGCCTGAAATTTTTACCATTCGCTCAGATTCTGATGGTAAGTAAATGTTCCAAATATTTTATTAAAATCAGTCAAGAAGTTTAGGAAATGCACTGTCTTAAATCTGTTGTCAATTCTTTGTGCGGTTGTTAGGGATGCCAATATTACATAGCAACAAGAATTTTTACAAATTTATCCCATACTACTATGCGTTGTTTAGGATCTTTAACCATATGAAACCTTAATTACGATATATAAACTTTCATTTAATCAATTTCTACTTAGCAACCTTTGCTAGGGGCACCAATATCGTATAGTAAAAAAACAACTTTACAAAACAATCCCACATAATCAATTTTTTGGACATTGACCACATGTGACCTTAGTTATCATATATAAACTTTTTTACATCAATTTTGTACTTAACAACTATTGTTAGGGACACTAAACAAATTTTCAAAATTATTACATAATCACGTTTTTGGCAGTTGGCCATGTTTATACAGGTATAAATTAAAATTGTTTCACGAAACCAGCTTATAATGTAATGTGTCATTCTTAAAAATGTATTATACGTTTTTAAATATATTTAATTTAGAGAATGGATGGCCATTTAAATAGCCAAAGAAAATTGAGCACTTTTAAACTTAAGTTCCTGGTATCATGAATTTTCTTAGGGATCCCAATATATGATATGGATATAGCATGATTAATTTACTTCTATATATTTGAAAATGTTATCAAACATTTTCTCTTCTGTTAAACCAAAGGTCATCCCATTATCAGAGTGAGTACATGTGTGAATTATTCCATTCATATCTAAATAAAGTTGGTCAAACTGTGGAAGCTAAAATTGAACAAAAGAGAAATATATCTTAATACATAATAAAATTTAAAACTCAATCTTAATCATAAATAAATTCTAGTTGAGTTGCTTTTTAATTAAAAATAGCACTAATTTATATCCTGCATATATTCAGTGTTTAAAAAAATGCATAACCAAGGCTCAAGGTATCTCGTAGTTAGAAGCTTGGGATACATTAACATTATATGTATAAAATGTCTATTTTTTAAATAAAATTTTGTTTACATAAAGAATAGTTTGATAAATTTTAACTATTCAAATTGTGAGTTTTTATGATGTAGATATAAAACTAATAATTGAAAGTCAATATTTCAGGGCTCCCTGAATTTGTAATATCAACAACTGTCAGTATCCTCAATTATAGGCCAATTGGATAAATATAAAACATGTGATTTTCAAAAGATAGGAATTTAGCATAAGATAGACCATTTAAAGTCCTACCACTGAGACAATGAGCAAGGTCACAGTTAGCATTAACACTTTTGGATTTAACCACAGTTCAGGTTAAGTTATATTCAGGAAAACTGTTGATTTTTATACTAATGAGAAAAAAAGTCCTTTTGAAAGCCATTTAAATGTTTAGAAATACCCAATATACCCAGGTTTTTTTATAAAGATGGTAAAAATAAATCTTGGCAAATTTGGAAGATGATAATATGAAGACAATAATATTGGCATGTTTAATTAAAAACATTTGGCCATGTTGGTTCATTAGGGTACAACCTAGAGATTACCTACCTAATCCACAATATGTCTGTCATTTCTCTCTTGGTACATAGAAATGTAAATGTTCTATACATATCTCTATGTGCTAGGTTGACGGCATGTTTCTTCATTTAAAAAAAGAAATAGCAGTAGATACAAGTTTCACACAATAAGTTTTCAAAATATGGATAGATGAAATTCCAATACATGGGGCAATTACACCTTCCAAGGACATGAAAATAATACCACCTATCAATAACTCATAAAATTACATGTTTTAGAGGTTCAAGTCTATATAAAATATTAAGTTTAGATAATCATATTTATAAGAACAATTAAATGTCTTTAGTAGCTCCACCAATCCCGCATTATTACCAATAAAATAAAACTATAAATAGCAACTATTAAATGTTCTCAGTAGGTGAAAAATGCGTTCTGGCTATTATGGTTGAAATATAAAAATGACTTTGGTATCTCTGCCAATCCCGCACAATTAATGTTAAACTACCTTTAATTACAAATTATGGAAATATTATGAATTAAATAAGCATGAAATGAAAAATTAAATACCAATATGTCCTCGGTAAGTTGTTTATTAAAGGCATTTTAATATAATTGGCATTAGAATAATTTATTATAATACCTATACTACTTAGTAATATACTTGAATAATTTCTTATACTCGTAATACCCATTTTACTTTCATAATATACTTAAAAAATCTTGAATTAAGCTGTTTGTTTATTAGAAAAAATCAATCAAACAAAATTATAATCATGACAAATTTATACTTTACATGAAAAATTAATATACATGTCTAATATTCTAATTTCGGTTAAGTACTTATGTCTTTGTCATGATTTAATTTATCCTAGTTTGAAAAATATGCCATAATAATTAAAATTCACGTTTTTGGAGGGTCTCCTAAACTTTTTTCCCGGAAAATACTACCTAAAGCAAAAGAAAAGTGCAAGTTTGATTAAATACACACCAAAATATAAAACTTTAGCAAAATGAAAATTTTGGTTTGGCCATTTTTCAAAATAGGAATGTTGGAGTTTGCAATATTTAACCATGGATTAATTTATGTAGATATTAAACATGACTCGGCTCTAATTTATTTGTATAATATTACATTAAGTATACATTTAAAATAATATTAAATTACTTTTTTGATATGCCATTTGTGTTACCTGTTACTCTATTTGTACATAATTATATAATTGTATCTCCATTAGATCTTGTTTTTATGCATCATTTAAGTATATTAACTATTTTAATGAAATTTTATTTAATATCTATATTACTTTTCTAGTAGTATAATACAAAAATTTTTATTTAAGATAGTTAGGTTTTTAATTTTAGTGTTTATAGAAACACAAAAAAACATGAAGATCCAAGTCATGAAGTCACTTGTCTTCTCAATTATCATATATGGCACTGAAGGATGGACAATTAAAGAACAAATCAAGCATAAAATAATGTGTTTGAGATGTGGGAATGGAAAACACTCTTAGGAATTACTTGGAAAGACAAATTCATTAATGACCAAATCCATAAAACAATAAATTCCCAAATCCACCTTCTCTCCAAAATTCTACATGCACAGTGGACTTCTGTTGGTCACATTGTTCATTGGAATAGTGACAACCTGGAGAAGACAATAATGATAGGTGTAGTCCCTGGCAACAGGTCTCATGGAAGGTCTCATCAACAATGGAGTGACAACATCAAACAGATGATGACTCCATAGCCAACCTGATGTTGCAAGCCAAAGACCAACAAAACTGGAATCATGCAGTCAAGATAGCCACACAGGATCGAAACCAGTCAATGTAACTCATCATCATCAGTTCAGCAACATTACTTTCTTAGAATAGAAAGTTACTTTGATTTTAGTAGCATTAAATGATTTACAGTAAATACATTGAATTAAACATCACATCTACTATGATATAAAATCTCCCACTTATTGAAAAACAAGCTGTCATAAACCTCCTTCATTATTTCTGAATCTCCATTGAAATTCTAATGGCATAGAGCCAATATGATACTGATCCATAAAGGTAAAAGATCTTTCCAATCCAATTTATAAGCCTCAGAAGTTGCATAGTCAAATTTATTGAATATATGAGTATGTTCAATGAAAAACTCCAATTATTCCAGGAAAAAATCTTTTCTGAACAAGAAGGATCTTGCCAGCAAGATTCCCAACAAATCTTTGATAAATTTTAAAAGAAATCAATAAGAAGAACTAGCCTTGTTACCATTGATATGACTGCAGGCTATGATAGAGAACAGCCTCTTTTCTAAAATATCCAGACTCAAGTACTAAACAGCTCCATCAAATGGGCTTGAAACTTCTATATGACCAGAAAACACACATCACTTGGAATCATAACAGCTCAAGTAATCTTAAACTTGGGCAGCTACTACAAGGATGTACATCGATCGTCTGGCTTCTATATATGACAGAAGTCCTTGAAAATATTGTCCTCTCTGCAGATGATACTGTTATATACACTGATGGGGAAAGGAGTATAAGTTGAAGCCACACAACAATGACTTGTTCTGACTAAAAATCATGATAGAACCAACTTCGAATCAGCAAAATATACTCTGCAAATAAACCATTAGCAGTTCAGCTACCTTTGTGGTGCTCTAAAAACTGTTGAACACTTTATTTTCATCTGCCCCAAACTTCAGCACCTCAGTGTGCACTATATATTTCCTAATCCAACTATAATCTGTAGACAAATGCAGAATGTTATTAAACCTATACTGATGAGGGAAGGTAGGTATTCAACATGAAGATCATCGATATTTCAAAGGTCTGCACTGAAATGAATGAACTCACATGTCAAAGCATGCCAACTAAAATTATTCAAGAAGTCCATTACAAATTGATAGAATTCATATAATAGTGAAATGAGTCAAATTGTTGCAGACTTCTTGAATAATTCAACTTAGAATGTTTGAGACAATGAGTTCAAACTTCTCAGGGCAAACCTATGATCTTAATGGTGACTTTCTTTCCTCAGTATAGGTTAAATAAAATTGTATACTTGTTGTGATTATATTTAGGCCTATGGCAATAAGCAATTAGCTCTATAAGTGGCTAGATTTACACAGTATTATAAACCATAGAGTAAGGATAATGGAATAAAAGAGTTCACTTGACCCTATCATTACTCTATGGGCTAAACTTTTGACATTGACAGTTTGTACATTTTTAATTCTAGAACAACCAATTTCGATCAGTAGATTGACCTCTGCTATGTTAACAATGTGTGCAAATTTCATATAAATTGGTTCAATAGTTTCAAGTTATCACTCATCAGAGTTGGTCATTTCTTCTAAAATTGTTTCTTCCTTATATGTCTTATTTCATCACTGATAATGATCCCTAAACTGTAACCAATTTGGATTAAATGTCTAGAGGGACTATAAAAAAATAGTTTTATTGATACACCCTAGCAATCACTTAGAAATGAGTAATATGTGATTGTAGTATAAACAAAACTCTACCAATTTAAGTGAACTTTGGCATAATGAAACAATAAAATTAGATACTGTTTGCAACAAAATTTAATATAATATATGGTTCATGAGATACAGTGCAGTAAAAAATTAAATAGAAAACTACTAAAAAATAACACAGCCATATAGGGATACAGAAAGATGAAATTACTTATTTCTATAAGTTCCACACAACCACATAGACAGTATTTTTTACACAAATCTATGACAACAGAGTATAAATAATTCCTATTCATGCATATTTGCAAGTAATCAAAATGCCACCAAAAAGAGGTGGTGGTAAGTCAATAAATGAGGAAAGTAAGCACAGAATTATTTTTTTAGAGAGCAGAATTATTCATATCACCAATTTAGCAAAGTGCTTAGTGTAAGTAAAGCTACATTAGAAAATAATATAAAAAAGTGGAAAGAACAGGGATCTTTAAAAAGAAGAAAGGGTCATGGTCATAAGCCCAATTGTGTCAGACAGCAGTAATCTCTGATAATAAGGATTTAATAATAAACCAAAAATTCACTTCAAATAATTAGTGTAGCTTGCACAATGAATACTTTCCTGCATCAAGTATGTATTTATGCAAGTAATATTTGAAGGAGTTTGAAAAGGTGGTCTTTGAGGATGCATTGCTACAAAAAAGCCATTCATTTCTTCAAGTAACAAAAAGAAACAATACCAACTCACTAAGTGTCATCTGCATTGGAGAGCAGAAATATGGCATGCTTTGTTATTTTCAGATGAATCAACTTTTGAGCTATTTGCTTCAAAATATCATACATTCATCAGATGTTGCAAGAATGAAAAGTACAAGATGGCATGCATTCAACATACAGTAAAACATGGTGAGGTCTCCATAATGGTCTGGGTATGCATTCATAATATGGCACTGCATTCCCCTTAAAATTCTTCCAGGAGTGATCAATAGGTATGTTTATCTCTGTCTATTGGAGAATACAAAAGACTAATTTGCTTCAAAAATTCCATTCCTTAATAGAAAATTTATTCTACAAGAGGACAATGCATTTATACATACAGCAAATGCAGTGGCTGGGGTAACAGACATTCCCAAGGTTGCAAACAGACCTTCATCAATCTCAAGATATGTCTCCAATTGAGACAATGTGGAATAACACAAAATACTAGCTTAGAAGACATATACCAAAGAATTGAAATGAATTAATTGCACACATTAATAAAATTTGAGAAAATGACCTAATGGAAAAGCTTATAAATACTATACCAAAGCATGTCAGACAACTGTCCAATGCCAAAGGTGGACACACAAAATGGTGACAACTTTTTGAACCATGGACTTTAAATTGTTATGTTGAATATATTTGATCCAGTTTTGAAATTAAATTTTTGTATTATGCTTCATGTATTAATAATATTTTGTATATAACAATAAAACAAGATCTATTTTAAACTTCCTATTTAATTTTTCACAGCACTATACATCATTTTAAAGTTATAAACAATAAATTTGCAGTTTGTGTTAATTTATTGTATAAGGCTTTCTAATGATCTAAAACTAGATTTCCTACTAAATATTATCTATTTATTTAAAATATATGAATAAAAAAATAAGATTGGCCAAAAAGGCAATAAAGGTGGTTAAGCTAACACCCTAAATTCCAAAAATTCTTGAATTAAACATGGTTAACTATGGTTAGTATGGCTCTAAATATTAAGTAACTAGGTATTTCAGTAAATGAATTAATTAATTTTTAATGACTTAAGGGCTAAGAAAGTCAAAAATATACATAGATTAAGAAAACAAAGATTGTTCATATGCTTAGATAGGTACTATATTTAGCAACATATTGTTGAATTACATTTAATATTATACCTATATTTGTTTACTTTGTAAGCTCTAAAATCTTAAAAAAATAATTTAATTTGTGTACTGAAATACCTAGTTACTTAATAATATCTATTTAGAGACATACTAATCTAAAATACCATAGCTAACCATATTTATTTGATACATTTCAAGAATGTTTTTGGAATGAACCATCATTATGGCCTCTGGCTAATCATATTTGTACTTGTATTAGGAAATATTAATATACACTTTATCAAAAAATAAATGTTTGTTTATTATACAATTTCAAAATGGCATTTATTTAGACATTATACACTATATGTATTTGTTGTAAATTCTGTTTACATATACATGGGATTTAGGAAAAACTGGTCTTGTGTGAGTTGGCAAGTATTTCTTAAATTAAACATATGACAAATATAATATTCACAAATGTTATAGAGACAGCAGTACTGATTCTAAAATTCATTTTTGAAAAATTGTGATTTACAAAAATTGGACCTGTAATAACAAATGTAAATAACTCCCTATGGCAGGTAGTTAGATTATCTGAAATACAATATATTGTTTTTCTCACATCAAATAGCATTTGGTCAGGGCAAATTTCAATTTCATCATTATAAAAGTAATAAATTACATTTAATATACTCATAATACTAAAATATTTGATGAATCATAAACACAAAAAATAAAAACCTATATTTATAATCTCAGTTAGACTAATTATCAACTGGCCCATATTGGTCCTATAAAAAAAGTATGTAATGGTCATCATGTTCCATGAACTGGACATCCTAAGTGGTATAAAATGCCACATATGATCATCATCATCATCATCATCATCCAGCGTCGTCCAAATGGGCATTTGCTGCTCGTGCTGCCATCTTAACTGCCTTTTTCCAGGCGTCCCGATTCTCTACAAGTCTAAAGATGTTGTACGT
>JAUYWI010124504.1:0-10162 GCA_034780595.1 Parotoplana pacifica | reverse complement strand
ATACGAAATAAACACAAATACATTGAGTACGTGCGCGTTCTTCTTCTTGAGATATGCATATATTTACTATGCAACATGTTCAAAGGTGGGTTGCACTGGTTCTAGGTCATTGTATCTTATCTCGGCATTTAAACGTTGGTTGAATTATTCTTTCCATTTGGCCGTGTTGTCCTTGCTTCTTAGCAGCACTTCTCTCTTTTTGTTCCTTTATGAAGAAGCCCCCAAAGTTGTCTTTTGTTACTTTAACTCTTGATTTAGCCAATTTTTAGATTATCTTAATCCCCACTGGTTGTTCTAGCTTCTCGTAAAGGTCTTTCCATGCTTTCGCCTTAGCTACCGCAATGGCTTTCTTTGATTCCTGTTTTGCCTACTTGTAAATACTTGATTTGCAATGGTTGAATCTTTCTTCTATTCTTTGAAGGTTTGTTATTCTTGCTAGTGGCATCCTTTACCTCCACTACTAGATCTCTTTTTCACGCCACACCTTAAAAGTGTAGCGTTGCAGTTTTCCCAATCATTGAAGATGTCTTCGCTGCTTGGCCAAAGGCTATTGCATTTTATTTTTCTTTGAGAGCCCACCATTTTACTTTTGCTTCCGCTTTCCCTGGGTTGTTTTTTCACTTGATTCCAGCAGCAAGGTCCATAATAACAACTATCCTGTGTTGTTCCACTGCTGATTCACCTAGAATAGTCTTGCAGTCCATGATTTGCTTGAGGTTACTTCTTTTTGTCAAAATGTAGTCAATTTGTGACTCAGATTTTCCACTTTTGAAAGTTATCAGCTGATTTTGAGGCTTGTTAGACCAGGTGTTTGAGAGCGATGTTTTTGATTATAAAATTGATTTATATTTGTCCAAAATCAGTTAAATGGCTCGAAAATTCAAACGAAAGATCTCTTCTTGTTTATTATTGAACTAGGAAGGTATTAGAAATGATGTATTAAAAAATCGGATTCCTCCCTTTTCTGTTACATTGATGGGCTACCATACCGAGAAAATCATCAAAAATTTTAGTGATTCTCTTCACTAATAAATGGATCTATTTCATTTAAATAATTTATTAATAGTTTCTAGTTTATTTAAAAAAAATATTAACTAAACATTCAACAAAAATTGAATTAGTAAAAAAAGATATTGCATTGGCTATGTCCATTCCCAAAATTAGTGTCTTTAATATTTTATAATTGAATGATATGTTGAAACTATAAAATACCTAATAATAGTTTTTAGAAAGTTGAAATATACAAAATCTAGTCTCTAGTTATGCAACTCTTAATCATAAATACATATGTTTAATGAAAATTTAATTTGCGATTATATTGTTTATGATTAATGTACATATAATGTTTTCGGCATTATGTTTTAATAAACAAAACAAAAAAATCACAGAGTTTTTTTTGTTTATTTGAACTTTTTTTTAATTATTTAAATTTGATTTTAATATTTTACAGTATAAAAAAATACAAATATAAGTACCTTATCTATCTCACAGAGATTCTATTTAAGTGAATTGTTCGTTTGTGTGCCCAGATTTATTATGAAACAAACAACTAAAAGTCATCCATTTTTCAAAATAAATTCATAGAAGATATGTGTTTTTCACCTAATTCTTTCCTATTATTCTGTAACGGAGGTTTGGGTTTTCTGTTCTGTTTCTATTAAAAAAGTATTTACAATGAAAGTAAATTAAACATAATCCACATACCTACTTGTTTTTAGACATAGCATATACAGATCAAGTTACAATTCATATATTTTAAGGCCTAAGTGGAAATTAGAAACAGATTCCATAAGTTAGGCCAATGTATAGACTGCATTTAGGAAACATCAGGAATTCTGACGAAGCTAAAGCAAATTAGTCCGGAAGGAAGTACCGGTGATCTTGCTATGTTGAAAGAAAAAATAGTGAATACTTCCAGCTGCAATGATTTTTACTACATAAAATAGCCACTTATTTAGGGACATTGCATGTAATTATTCTTTCTATGTTGTTCTTCATTATTATTTATGAACATTGTAGGTATTCAACTTTTATGAGAGTTATTTCTAGGCAAAGTAAATATTCATTTTCTACGTTTCACTTCTATGCTTCTACTATATTACATTAAGCAATACAGTTAAGAACCTACAATTTTAGTTTTATCTCCATTTACCATAATCACCTATTGGAGTTTCATGCAGCTAATTATATGAAATATTGATTTAGATTTTTAACTAAACCTAAAAGTGCACGCATATATACGAGAATAAACAGGTGAACAAATCTAGCAGTTGCTAAAATCAAATTAATCGGGCTAATTTGTTAATTATATTTTCTCATTTATAGAAACTAATTCAACTGTAACTAATTTATCGCTTATCATTTTTACAAACAATGTACCCAATAAAGCATTAAAATCAACTATTACAGGGATGCCCTGCGAGAAATCTCATCAAACGACAAATATTTAACTTCTATTTTCTAAATGTGATTCCATGACAACCTGCTCAGGTTTTCCGACAGTTCATAATAATTTATTAGTGAGGAAATAATAAATGTCAAAACATCTACAAAATCACCTCAACGATTTCTTGAACTAAAAAATGGCTACTTTTAAAACCGATAAAATTAAATTAGAAAAGCAAACCATTAAACAAATGTTTCAATTATTTGCCAATGGTGATCCAAATGAAATAGAAAAATTTATTTCTATTAATAAAGTTGATCTGTCTATTCAAGATCCTCAAGGAGGCCGATATCTTATACATTCTTGTATCAGCCACACTGATTCAGCTTGTGCTCAAATTCTTCTTAAATACAACCGATCTCTAATCGAAAAACGTGACAATGATGGATTTACTGCACTTCATTTGGCAACTATGCTCGGTAATAAAGACATGGTTTCATTTTTGCTTGACAACGGTGCTTGCCCAGACACTGTTGATTTCCAAGGTCATTCAAGTTTACATTGGGCAGTAATTTGTTGTCAAGTAGAATTAGTTGATCTACTTTTTCGCCAGCGTGCTACAATAGGTCTGGCAGATTCTTATGGAGCGCATCCAATTCATTATGCAATGCGAATCTTTCTTAATAAAGAAACTCGAGATCTAGCTTCACAAATTCTCAATCGTTTTCTTGATAATGGAGCTCCTGTTGACTGTTCTGATTTCGAAGGACGTACTCCTTTATTTTGGGCAGCCAGTTTAGGTTTAGTTGAATGCTGTGAACGTCTGTTGAAGGCTGGTTCTTCGTTTACTCACCGTGACAAAGATGGACTTACTGTGTTACATTCGGCTGCGAGTAAAGGTCAGACTGACGTTGTAAATTTTATTTTAGAACGAACTACTCTAACAGTTGATATAATGGAACGCAATGGTTGTACTCCACTGTTTTACGCAGTAACTTTCAATCATTTAGATACAGTAAAATGTTTACTGGCACGTGGAGCATCTCCCAATCATCAAGATATTAATGGTTTCAGTCCAGCTCATTGTGCAGCTGTTAAAGGAAATGCAAAAGCAATACAATTAATAATGGAAGCTGGAGGTTCGCCTTGGATAAAAAATCACAATATGGATACTGCATTACATGAAGCATGCGAATCTGCCAGTTTTGACATTGTTAAATGCCTTATAGAGATTGCAAAAGAAAGTAATAAAGAAGATATTTTAAATGAAACTAATGCTAATGGATACAATGCTTTGCATTTATCGGCATTGTCTGGTGCTAGCGATGTTTGTAAATTACTTAAAGATCATGGCGTTGATGTTAACATTTCAGTTCCCATCGGAGGCGGTAATTTTGGTGGATTGACAGCTCTTGATCTTACTAATGATTCTGAATGTCAAACTATCATACAAAAGAATGGAGGTCAACATGGATTTTTAGAAGATATTGCTGAAGCTACTACAGATTCTGAAACTTCAGATACTAAATTGGGTAGAAAACATAAGGCAAACAAAATTCGTCATAACAAACGAAAATCAAAAGATACAATTGATTCTGTGGAACATCGAGTATTGAATGTACCCAAGTTCCAAATAAAACCCAAAACCAAAGGTTTAGAAAATATATCTCAAGTTCCAATGGAGAAAAATTCTTCAAATTCAAACACCACCAAAAATCGATCAACAACAAAGACTAATACTTTAAGAGAGCAGTATGGAACTAAGTATTTTAATTTAGATAAGAAATTAAAACCAAAGTTTCATGTTAGACAAAATGATTTAATAAAAGACAAGCAACAATTTTCAAGTAACTATATTTTAGAAAATGATTGCTGTAGTTTAGAGGATACTGAACAAGAAACTAAAAATGTTTATCATAGTAAAAATAGAAGATATGTTTATCCAATAAAGAAGAACATGGAGGTATCGACTCACCTATCTCTGGAAATTGACAGTCATCAACAATACATAAGTTACACATATCTACCAACTCGACCTAAGACACCAAAGAAAACAATTCCCCAAACAGTACTTGAATTTGAAGGTCTTCGACTTGCATCACGTGATCTTGCTCGGCAAAAATTATCCGAACTTCTAATGGATCATTCTACATTGCAAGAATTTGCGGTTACGGCACAGACGGAAAGTAACAAAAATAAATTGTTTGATATTCAACAGAATAAAGCGAAATATACATCAAGGAAAAGAAAAGATAACAGCGATACAACTTCATCCTCGCTACATCTTGGAAGTAGCATTTCAACAAAACCTTTTGTTTTGGATGGAGTTAGCTTCCGACCAGTGAACCAATCTTATCGCTATTCAAATATTGATGTCACAAGGTATTCTAACTCTAATGTGAAAAAAAAAATACGCCCAAAAATTCCTCAAAAAGAGGTTGTCCGTATTGAAAAACTTAAAAAAGCATACGCTCCATTAATTCCCAATATTGATTTTTTAGAATGACGTTTGAATATAAATGAACACTATAAATTCTATATTAGTTAAACATTGTAGATAATAAGTTATGCACAAAATATAGGTCAGTCCGAAAAAAGATCATTTTTTAAAAATACGATGTATCGTTAAAAAATGAATTTGCATAAATAATATTATGGGGTGTATCGAAATTCGCAATTTGTTATATTTTAAAATACTCGACGCCCGTTGCAGCTTCGCTTGCAAAATTCTTTCTCAGATTACTCTGGATTTACTTAATTTTTTTAAAAGAGGAGTCCTTACTGGACAGCAACCGTGGCACCTCTTTAGCCAATTCCATTAGATCAAAACACTTTCGTTTGACATCTTCTCCGTTTCCATTCTTGGGTATATGCTGCTATAATTAGTCGCCAGTCCTCTATTTTCTTGATTTTCCACAGGTGTTGATACATTTGATTTGTTTTATACAGAAGCAATTTTTGTCACATACCTAACACGGATTTATTTAAATAAATAATCCAGGGTGGTCAAACATGCGGCCATCAGTACCTTAAAATGTGGCCTGCGGGTCTTACTATTTTTAAAAAAAATTTCCTTCTTTAATTAAATTTTTACACATTATAACAAAATTATAGTTATATGAATTATTTTGGCCCTCACGTGCATAAACCTCAATAATGGCCCTTTGCTTATTTGAGTTTTACCACCCTGTTCTAAGCTTGACGCATTCTGGCTGAGAATCAATTTTTCTTGGGCTGTACAAAATGCTGTATACTGCCATACAAAACAAGCCCGTGATGAAATGAAACCAATCGCAACAAAATCTGTTTTGAACGTATGTACATACCCACATACTTGTCCACCGCACATTTATAAATAGAATTATTTGGCTATTGTTACTGTTAGTTTTTATAGCGTTCACTTTTTCAAAATTGTTGACCGTCATGATTTGTTTCAAGTCGTATCAAAGATACGCTATAATTCTAGGATTAGATACAAATATAACATTTATATATTACCTAGGTAGCAGTGTTTTCATTCATTTGTTGTAAAAAAACGAAATTAATTTCGATGCAGTCTGAATGTTTAGCATGTCGGCTATCACTGGGTAGCATATTTTGAACTGTCTTTAAAACCTACATATATTTTGTATAAAATTATGATATATTTTCTTTATGCAATTAACTTTGTTCTACAGATAAAAAGATTGATTTCGGACTGACCTAATAATAACATTTAATTAAAATAATATATTTATGTTAGTAAAATGTGTATATCAAATTGCTGATACGATAAGTCTCAAGAAATGGTTTTTCAAAGACAAATCATTTTCTCAAAAAGTGAGTTGTTATGTATAAAACCATTTTCACAGGTATTTTGAACCCTATTTTTATATTCAAATTTTAAATATTAATTCTTTTCTAATTTCTTGATATTTTGCAAAATAAAATGCAAACTAAAACTGCAGTTCAATTTGATGCAATTTCACTCTTTAGTGTATGTCATGTGGCCACTAATAGTATCTATACATATGACATAGCTGTTTTACGACACAGATATCATAATTCAGCAATGTCAAGTGTCATGGCAATTTACCTTCTGTTAAAATTTAAAATAATAAAATACCACTTTGACAGGCAGAAGATAACGATTGCAATAGGTGTTATCTTTTAAATTAGTAGAGAAATCGTTACAAAAATTGTTAACAAGTTAAACTAAAAGATAAAAGCTACATAGTTTTAAAAATCATTAACAAGGAAGCCAAAAAAGTGTAGGAAATAGTTTACAAAATTGTTACGAAAATCGTTAACAGCGAAGTTAATATCAACTCAGTCATTCAACAGCTATACTTTAACATCGAAAATTTCCTTTTTTCAAATCCTATAGAAATATGCTAAACTACATGCTAAACATCTGTAAAAGATTTTAGAAAAAAATATTCACCCAAAATGTTATGAATTTTTGTGTGCCCAAATTTGGCCATTTCTGAAAACTCTATATATTTAGATAGGAAAAATTGGAAATATGTTTTCCTCATAAATTGAGAATAATTTATTGGAATATGTTTTCAAAGTTAGCATATATGTATATTTCTTATGACATTTTTTAGTATGCCAAGTGAAAGTATGCTGAGCTTTGGTCTACCCATTTGAAATTATCAGCCAAGCTTTGCGATCCTTTGTAGATCCATACTCAGTCAAGACCATTTAATGATGTTATCAAGATACTGTGTCTTTGATCTACCTCTTCAAGTCTGCCTTCCATTTTGCCTTGCAGAATTGCTCTTGTGAGGTTGCAACCCCCTCCTCTACATTGGTGTCCATAAAAAAATAGTTTACTTTTTCGAATGTGTCTTAACTCTTCAAAGATGCTAGCATTTGTTCTGTGCTCTGTAGCTGATTCTTAGAAGCCTTCTCCAAATCCACATCTCTGCTGCATTGATAAGCCTTTAAGCCAGGTTTAAGGTCCATCCTTCTGCTGCGGGCATCGAGTATGGTGCTGCGTTTATTGGTGGATATTATAATATGATCAACCTGGTTTCTTGTTTGATTGTCTGGTCAAGCCCATGTATATCGTTGTCGCTTGTGGTGTTCGAATTGAGTATTCATGACAGTTAACTTGTTTGCTTTACATTTTCATTCCGCGTTCCAAGGCCATAATGTCTAATGCCACCAGTCAGCTCCATGCCTTCCGCTACTTTGGCATTGAAATCTCCCATCATAACGCAGGTCTCATTGGATTTGACTTGTTCCACAACGGACTGTAATTTCTCATCGAAAGCAATGGAGATCTCTTCATCATGTGGGTTAGCAGGAGCATGTGTAAACATGGATTTAGGTAATTGGGAAAGTATTGGTGTTGAATTTGGCAGTAAGAATGATGTCGCTAACCGGATTAAAACTACCAAAAGTCTGCAATTGAGGTCCACCAAGTCTGGGCCAAGGCCCGAACAATGCATCAAAAATGGATTTAAAAACATTCTATTCTAGTCATTGAATTCAATAAAAAAACCGCTAAAATGATTTAGAAAATCATCATAAGCTATTATAAACCATTTTGGATGATTAACTTGCCCTATAAAACAATTTTTGCGGACATGCCCTGAACTGCTGACCCTTATATCTTCTCAGGAAATATGAAAATGAGCCATCTCAAAATTTAATACAATGTTTTAGATACCTTTTGAATTAGAAATATCAAATTTCAGAAAAATAGGATGTTTCTCTTGGATTTTAGAGCCAATTTAGTGATATTTGCCTAAAATATCCAATTTTTTAAAATTAAAAATTTATTGATTAAGCTTTTTCAAAATAATTCTGGATTTGTATTACTTAGGTCCTAGTAGACCTAAAATTTGAAGTCAATCGGACAAACTTTATTTTATGGACCTGATGATGTCATCGGCCCCTAGTTCGGTCCTTATATTCATTTTTTTAAACATTTTTGTTGGTGAATCTTTCTAAGGTACCTGTGATACCAAATTTCAACCCAATCTATATCCGGGAAATATGAAATCCTAAGGGGGGTATTATCCCCCCTGTGACCACGAAGTACATTTTTAGGTGTAATAATGTGGGGAGCTAAACTGAAACAAGACGGTTAAAGTCAACAGTTCGTTATTTGCTTGTCATACTTTTTAGTCTGCTATAAACCTATTCAATCAGTAATTTAATTTAGCCTGGAGAGGGCCTTTCTACCCTCGCTTTTTTATTGATATCGTAGAGGACCAAGCAATATATTTTTGTAGTCTGCTAGGGTATCTGCTGCTCCGCATTTCTAACACACATTTATTTATAAATCCAACAACATCCAAATTAGACGGTCAATTGGCCTTTACACTGTTAACAACGTGTTCAAATTTCATAGAAATCAGAGGTTTTTGAGTTATGAATCCTCAAAGTTAGCCATTTGTCTAAAATTGTTTCTTTTTTCTTTATTTGTTTACTTTTTGCTGCAGCACCGATAATAGTACCTAAACTTTAACCGATTTTAATGAAATTTGACTGATGCACTATAAAAATCCGTTTTAGTTTTGTTGATATACCCTAGCAACAGCCTAGAAACGATTAATATATATGTTAGTAATATAAAACGAAACTTCACCGATTTAAATAAATTTGGCACAATAAAACAGAAAAAAATATGCTGTTTGTAATAAAAGTTAGTGAATACGATCTATGGTTGTGAGATACGTCATTTTAAATTTATAAAATAGACTACAAAATTAGCTTTTTCTAATCATGGTACGAGATAATTTTATAGAGAAATGTAATGGTTATCTAATAATCTAAAAATAGATTTTGAACTGAAAGTTATCTATTAAAATATTCACGAATTAAGCAAAAATAATTCAAATAAGATTGGATAAAAACGCCTAAAGATGGTCGCTCTACCAAAACAAATACTTGAAATAAATGGTCATCTATGGTTTTTAGGTTGTTGTGGCTCTAACTTGATATTATTGAATAACTAATGTATCAAATTAAATTATATTTTAAGATTTTAAAGCTAACAAGGGCGACAAAACTAAAGTTCGATACTACTGCGCTTAGAGGCAGTACCTAAATACAACAATTAACTATGTATATTTTCGACTTTGTTAGCTCTAAAATCTTAAAAAATAATTTAAATTATATACTTAAATACCTTAGTTATTTTATAATATCTAGTTAGATCCACACCAACCTAAAACCATAACTAATTTAATTTAATTTATTCAAGTATTTTTGCAATTTGTCTAACTTTTTGTCTAATCTTATAACGTCTTAATAATACTCATCACAAATGTACATTGAAAATGCAGTTTATTGATAAAGTTTTTTAAACTGAATTAAGAGAGTTCGTTGTTTGCTTCTCAAATTAGACGATCTATTCAAAATAACTTTTTGGTCTACAATAGAATATGCAAACATCTTAACTTCGACGACATATTTCATTTAAATTTGTTTTAGAATCCCCCTGACCCCGTTTTTGCTACAACAAAATATGCAAACATTTTAAATTACTGTTTGGATACTCTGTGACACCGAATTTCTAACAAATTCAAATCGTTCCATTTCGATCTGACTATAAAAACGTAAAATCAGGTATATATTAGAAATTACTGAGTTGAAAAAGCTTGGTGGACCAAATTCAATTCTATTTTGGAGGAGGAACTAGAAGAGTTGGAACACACTAAACAATACAAGTTCAATACAGCTGAAATAAAATCGCTAACACCATTGGGTGAGGTCAAAGCTATGTCTTAAGAAATTTCTTAGTCTTAACTATTTTCTGAACCCATTTTAGATCAGCCG
>JAUYWI010124493.1:0-10162 GCA_034780595.1 Parotoplana pacifica | reverse complement strand
AAGTTTGCGTTTAGGGTGTGTGTATTGAGATGTTGTAAGATGATGTTTATTAGGATGGTTTGATTTGTATAATTGGGTGAGTGTTTGTGTATTTAAGAGTGTCATGAGGTCATGTACGGGAAGAACATTTGTCTCGTGGTAAAGGAGATCTGTTTTTATGGGCGATGTGTTCTGTAGCACCAGGGTTACCTTATGGAGGATGTGGCTCTTCATCATGCAGAGACTGTATTGCTTCATGAGAGGCTAAGGCTAATCAGCTCCAACATTAGCTATATTCATATCAAATAAGCCTGGGGGATGGTGGCCCCCTCCCTTAACCCCTCACTCTCATGTAGTGTCCATGTCTCAGAACCATATAAAAGTATCTGTAGATTAGTGCCTCACCAATTTCTTCTTTGTTTCTACTTTCAGACTATTAATTATAAGTCATTTTTCATTTTGAAAATGCTCTATTTGACATTGCCATCTAGTTCACATTTCTTCAGATATCTTTCGTCTGATGTTATATTTCCTCCCTAATAGTTGAGTTTCTTAACTTGTACTACTTGTTAGTCATTCAGAATAAGGTGACTGCTTCGTTTCCCATTCTTGATATTCTCATTAGCTTTGTCTTCTTTATGCTGATCAGATAATGAATTTTTAGCTTTATGTTTGAGTTTGTATGTGAATTCAGTGTCGGCTATTGTTAGTTTATCTAATGGTATTATGAATTTTGTGCATTTCTTACTTCATGTATTGTTCTTCTCATTTCACTATTATGTCTTCTATAGTTCTTCGTTCATTTTCATTAATGATAGTTTTCCTTTTCCAATTTGTAGGTTCCACAATTTTAGCCATGATCCCATCTGTTGTTCACAGTTTTTTCCTGTGTATCTTCTTTTTGTATACAATGATTGTCTTTGCTATTTTATATCATTTCGTTTTTTTGCATTCCATTTGTCGTTCACGGTATCTTATATACTTGAGTGATAAATTGTTCACTAATAACGTCGTTTTTAAAATTTTCAATATTCCATTTCTTCTGTGGTACTTATTTAGTAATCCAAGGGGCAAAAGTTAATCTTAGTTTATTTTTTACAGCCTTTTTTGACACAAAAAAAATTATTAATATGTCTATACGTACCTATTTCTTTCAAGAATATTGACTTCATTTGTTTTTATTTTGCGGCTAATAAGATTTAGGATAACAATTAATCCTACATCTTAGTGCCATCTACTTACCTTTCTGGCAGATGAACGGCCTTTTGTCACGCACATTATGATTGCATAATACGAGGGCAGGATTCCCAAAAGAATCTTTTTTCAAGCTTCCAAAAAAAGCATGAAATTCATTTGAATAAACGAGTAGTCTTGTCCATTTATGGAGATTGTTTTTATCAGTCAATATCGAGTCACTAGATTTCTTTGGTTTCATTCCAATCCATGCAGACTTCATATTACCCGGCAACATGGCCACTAATTTGTCAAATGTGGATGCGTCTTCGATCCATGCTAGGTGTCCGCCATCAGCTCTACATTGTCTTTCCGCTCTGAGAAAACGTTTATGTGCTTTGAATAATTTGTAACATTCGTTCAAATGCGAAGTATAACCAGGAGGGCAAGCTTAATAGAATATAAATAATGTTTCATTCAATACTATTTAACCATCCTGCTTAATTAAAAGATTTTGATAGTTAGCTTTGGTATTATACATTAAGCGAAACAGTCTATCAATATTAAGGGCGCGTAAGAATTAATTCATACACTATTTCTTCCAAGTATTTGGGGTCATGGCTATAGACCGTATCCAATGGTTGTTTTTGCAATTTCTAATATCGTGACAAGTTTCATTGGCATTTCATTTGTTGTTCAGTTTATTTTGTCTACTTGAGAGGTAATTGTTCATTGATAATGTTGTTCTTTACATTTATAATATTCCATTTCTTCTGCGTTTTGTTCGGCTTACTTTAGTTTTGATTAAGGGTCAAAAAGTTATTTATTTAGTTTACTTTTGTTGATTTTACCGCCTTTTTCGATACGAATAATTTTATTCTCAAATTATTTCTTTCATAATCTGGTCTTCATAAAAATCACTTTTCTTTCAAGAATATTGACTTCATTTGTTTTAATTTTGCGACTAATACAATTTAGGATAACAATTAATCCTACATCTTAGTGCCATTTACTTACCTTTCTGGCAGATGAACGGCTTTTTTTCACGTATATTATGATTGCATAATACGAGGGCAGGATTCCCAAAAGATTTTTTTTGCAAACTTCCGAAACCATGAGGCTTAAATTTATTTGAATCAAAGGGTAGTCTTCTCCATTTATGAAGATTGCTTTTATGAGTTAATTTCGTGTCCATCGATTTCATTGGTAGCATTCCTATCCATGCAGACTTCATATTACCCGGGAACATGGCCACCAATTTGTTAAATGTGGATGTGTCCTCGAGCCATGCTAGGTGTCCGCCATCAGCGCCACATATTTGAATCGCTTTCTCGAAAGAGACCTTTTTTTTGAATAATTTGTAACATTCGTTCAAATGCTAAATAGAAAATTTTAAAAAACCTTTCACTCAATATTATTTATCTATCCATGCTAATTAAAACATTTTGATCAGTAGCTTTGGAATTAAAAGTAAGGGAAACAATCTATCTATTTTAAGGGCACTTCAGAATTAATTAATAAATATTCCATCAACGTATTTAGGGTTATGACAATAGTTTTTTATGAAAATTTTTAATATCGTTTGTTTCATTGCGTTTTATTTGTTCTTTAGGTTATCTTGTTCTTCAGTTGTAAATTGTTACTTTATAATGTTCTCTAAATTTTCAATATTCGATTTATTGTGGTTTCTTTCTGTTTTATCTTCTTGATCTTGTTGCCAAGTGATTTTTTGCACCCCACTACCTTTCGGCGCACCGAGCCGCCACTGGAGTCAGAATTTAAATGCCTACTGGTGATTAGGGGCCGTGTATTGATCGTGTCGTCCATGGCGAAATTTAAAAGCAAGGATAATGACAATGATTTCTCCTTGCCTTCTGTCAAAACTGCTGAAGCCAATTTCGAAAAGGCATTCCATTATGCTTTTATTCTGCTAATGCCACTTTAACCAGTTCTGCTGATGCCATTGGCACTTTGCTGTTTATCTGCACATAGTAATATTCATTTGCCCAACTGTATTCGAAAACCTAAGCCAATTAGGTCAGGGGGAGTACCCTAGCAACCGCCTAGAAATCAGTCATTTGTACAAGAACAAAACTTTACCGCAAGAATGTGCGGTTCATGAGATACAACATTATAAAGTTATAAATTCGCAGTGGTCCATGAAAATGATTAGCAGTATAAAGTTAGCATTCTATATGTATTTACAATAAAATCTAGTCTATTATTTCGTTTTCTTAATCTTTTCCTTCTTTTTCATCAGCAATATCATAGTGTAAACATTAAGTGACTTTGTTTAAATTTGGCACTTCTAATAATTTTAGGGGATGGCAGCAAGAAATTTAAGGGACAAAGAAAAATCAATGTTCTTCTATTTAGTTAGGGTACATCTGAAATATTTTGGCTTAGATTTGGCATATATTTCAAAAACCATAATATTATGGAATTAGACATATTCACACTTCATCAGCGTCGTATACAGGTTGGATAGGGTGTTCGAGACTGCCCTTTCGGATGCTATACAAAACTTTTAGAAATATATTGAAATCCTGGACCTTACCAATTAGCTCTCACCAATAGTTAAGCTTAATCTATCTATCTATCTACAGTGCTCTGCCGAATCAGTTAGGCAGGTTCAATTCAATGGCATCCACTTTCTCCATCCTCGGTTAGCTGCCCGGTCCTTCAATTCTCTGTAGGTGTTTGGCTTGAATTCTTCTAACATTCTCTTTCTTGGGTTTCCTTTTCCACGTTTCCCTAGAAATCGACCTTCCAGAATTGCTTTGACCATTCCTTCTCCACGTATTATATGTCCAATCCAATCGTTGATGTTACTGCCTCCATGCTTCTCTTGCTTTCTGTGATTCCCTTTTAAGATCACTACGTAGTCTCTTGTAGTATTTTGGTCCGTTTTCGATGTTGACTGATATCCATTTGCACCTTTCTTGTATTTTCTCGATCATCTTGTCGTTGATCCAGGGTTTCTTCGGGGCGATTTTTCTGATGTATCTAATATCGGTATCAGCAGATGTTCTTATTATTGCTTTCAGTTGGTTCCATTTATTGTGATCACTGTCACAGTCCCCACATGGATAGCTGCATTTTTTGACGCTATTTCTGTATCGTTGTCTGACTGTAATGTAGTCAAGTTGACATCGCAATCTCTCCCCTGGATTTTACTATGTATACCGTTGCTTTTGAGATGTTGAAATGATGTATTTGTGATATCTAATTAGTGCAGTCTGCAGAAATCTACAAATCGTTGTAGTCTTGTGTTTCTCGTTCCAAATCCGCAGTTTCCAACTTATTATCGTCGTTTCCTTCTCCAACAATTACATTCGAATCTCCCACTCATAAGAACAAAATTATCATTTCACTTTCTTTATTGGTCCCTACTTATCTAAAAAGGGATGATACTTGCTTCAGGGAGTATTGAACAGCTTGTAATATTCATGGATAATTTTTATAAATAAGATTTTAATACCCAAATATTAAATTCTGGTAGATCTTTGGCAATAAAATGGAGATCCATATGATTAAAGAATTTTACCTGTTTCATTATTTCACTGATTTCCACAAATTTACTAGATATAGATATTTCATAGGCTACTTGTATAATATAACTAGAACATGTTAGAAAATTACTTAATAAGTTATGCCATTATAAAAAAAGAATTAAATTATAAAACAAATGAGGTGATTTGTATCGTTGTTATTTCAGTGTTACACATCATTTTTATACTTGTAGGAGAATAGTTTCAGACAATATTTTAAAAAAGTAGAGGCTACTCCGAGAAACAACAACAGTCGAATAAAATTAAAGCAAACCTTTCTTTTTGGGAGCAGCTGTACTTGGTACTTGTGTTTCTGTATGTAAGTGACATCCTATGAATGAAAAATGAAATATTTCACTGTGATATTTCAATAATGTTAAACAGACTCAAAAATTAGGTCTAGAGATCCTACTTTAATAAAATTATCTACCCAAATACACACGTTTGTCGTGGGGAGCGAATACTGATTTCAGTGTCGTTATTGAAAATCCAGAACATATTAATTCTAAGCATAGACTAAAAATTGTGGGGTGACTAAATATTTATGAAAGTGATTTAATTTGTTAAAAGTAAAGAAAAACGAAAATCCATAAATGAAGCCGTCATAGCTAATATTAAATTTTTTATACCAATTGTTATCTTTAATATCACTACAAAAATAATCTTATTATAAATTTCCTCATTTCTCCATATTAATAGGTTATAAGGAATTAATTAAATTTCATCGACGACAGAAGCAACATAATTAATCGCCATAGCTGAAACTTGGAAAACAAATAATGCCAAGACATCCTCCCTTAACAAATACTAGACTAAGACTTTACGATAAGTTTAAAACCACAACGCAGATCTTTATGGTGATTATTATAAGTACATGGTTACCCGCAGTAAAACGACAATGTAGGTACAGTTTAGCTGTAGAAAGTCATTGTTCTGTTGCGATTTAGCTATCTGAAATTGGATGTAGACGCTGTTTTGATTGAAACTGGTTGCTTCTTAAGCCATAGTCTGAGCACCTTCATTTCCTTTAACTTTTACATGGCCTGGTAGCCAGAGGAGGTTAGCTGAATGTTATTTGTCAACGTTGATGGACAAGGTACCTCCGTTTATAATCAACTCCTGTTTCGATTTCATTCATTATGGAAAGGCTATGGGAGAAGTCCTATAGTTGTAGCAAATCATTTTGGACTGCCTGAGACGGCATTGAACGGCAGTGTCCATTGCAATATCCTCGGAGCTGTAAAAATAATTTACTGAAACATGAGCAATTTTTACTTCTTTTGTCATCTTTTCTGCAGAGCAGAACTTCGGCACAAGAAGAGAGTTAATTGTCCATCACACTACCATTCGACAAAACTGGTTTTCTAAAACAGCTAAGGTTTGTGTGCATTTCTTTTAAGCCAGTTTAATAGCCATAAGATTTCAGTTCTTATCCAAAGCTATGGATTGAGTAGAATCTGGGTTTTGGGTCCGGTCACAAATTTTATGATTAGGGTGGTTTCTCTACATTCGGAGTAACATTTCCATCTATATAACAATAATTTGGTCTAAACTTATCTTTAAAGATCTGTTACTTGCTTCAGGGAGTAGTGAACAGCCTGTAATAATTATGGATGTTGCTCTTGGAATTCCTTCAAGTTTCTCATTGTTTGTCCATTAGAGGGGAAAAATATTTGATGAGTGAGCTAGATCATTAATACAATTGAACTCAATCAGTCATTCCTAGAGCAAATTGAATTATTAAAGGAATGAGGGCCTTTGTATGGCAATGTAATTATTAGACGCAGCTATTTTAGTTTCAGCTATGGTTGACATAAAAATTAGTTCGCCATGCTTAGAAAATATTTATAAACAAGATTTTAATACCCAAATATTAAATTATGGCAGAACATTGGCATTAAAATGGAGATAAATATGATTAAACTATATTACTTGTTTCATATTTTTCAATAAAGTCCTAAAATTTACTAGAGCTAGATATGTCTTGGCCACGTGTATAATATAACAAGAACATGTTACAAAATTACTTAATGAGTTATACCAACGAACGCAAAAATAATTAAATTATAAAACAAATGAAGTGATTTGTAATCCCCATATTGAATGATTAGACGCTGTTTATTTCAGTTTTACAGATCATTGTTATACTTGTAGGCAAATACTTTCGGACAATATTTTGAAATGTAGAGGCTACTCCGAGAAACAATAACAGCCGAATAAAATTAAACCAAACCTCTCTTTTTGGGAGCAGCTGTACTTGGTACTTTTGTTTCTGTATGTAAGTGACATCCTATGAATGAAAAATGAAATAATCTACAGTGATATTTCAATAATGTTAAACGGACTCAAAAATTAGGTCTAGAGATCCTACTTTAATAGAATTATCTACCTAAATACACACATTTATCGTGGGGAGCGAATACTGATTTCAGTATCGTTATTGAAAATCCAGAACATATTAATTCTAAGCATAGACAAAATTGCTGTTGTTATAGTGACCACCTGTGGGGTGACTAAATATTTATGAAAGTGATTATTTAATTTGTTAAAAGTAAAGAAAAACGAAAATCCATAAATGAAGCCCTCATAGCTAATATTAAATTTTTTATACCTAATCGTTATCTTTAATATCAGTATAAAAATATTCTAATTCTAAATTTCCTCATTTCTCCATATTTATAGGTTATAAGGAATTAATTAAATTTAATCGACGACAGAAGCAACATTATTAATCGCCATAACTGAAACTTGGAAAACAAATTATGCCAAGACACCCTCCCTTAATAAATACCACAACGCATATCTTTATGGTGAAAATTTTAAGTACTTGGTTAACCGCAGTAAAACGATAATGTAGGTAGTGTTTAGTTGTAGAAAGTCATTGTTCTGTTGCGATTTAGCTATCTGAAATTGGATGTAGACGCTGTTTTGATTTTTTAAGCCATAGTCTGAGCACCTTCATTTCCTTTAACTTTTACATGGCCTGGTAGCCAGAGGAGGTTAGCTGAATGTTATTTGTCAAAGTTGATGGTCAAGGTACCTCCGTTTATAATCAAATACTTTTTTGATTTCATTAATTATGGAAAGGCTATGGGAGAAGTCCTATAGTTGTAGCAAATCATTTTGGACTGCCTGAGAAGGCGTTGAACGGCAGTGTCCATTGCAATATCCTCGGAGCTATAAGAATAATTTATTGATCCATCAGCAATTTCATTTTTTGTCATCTTTTCTGCAGAGCAGACCCTTGGCACAAGAAAAGAGTCCATTGTCCATTACACAACTATTCGACCAAACGGGGATTCTAAAACAGCTATCGTTTGTGTGCTTTAAAATTGAAGATGAGGTGCGAATTTTGACCTAGGTCGTATTGGAAGTGCATCGCGTGGAATTTCTTTTAAGCCAGTTGAATAGCGACAAGTTTCAGTTCTTATCCAAAGCTATGAATTGATTAGAGTCTGAATTTTTGCATCCAGTCATTACTTTATGATTAGGGTGGTTTCATTACATTCGGAGTAACGTTTCCCTGTATATAACAGTAATTTGGTCTATATTTATCTTAAAAGGGACGCTACTTGCTACAGGGAGTAGTGAACAGCCTGTAATATTTAGGGATGCCGCTCTTTGAAATCTTTCAAGTTTCTTCAGAGTTGTTTGTCCAATGGAGGGGAAGAATATTTGATCAGTTAGTTATATCATTCAATCAGTTATTTCTAGAGCAAATTGAATTATTAAAGGAATGATGTGCTTTGTATGGCCATATGTAATGACTAGACGCTGCTATTTCAGTTTCAGCTATGTATAAAATTAATGTATTTCGCCATGCTTAGGATAATATTTATAAACAAGATTTTAACACCCAAATATTAAATTATGTTAGATCATTGGCATTAAAATGGAGATAAATATGATTAAACAATATTACTTTTTTCATTTTTCTCACTGACGTACTAAGATTTACTAGAACTGGATATTTTAAAGGCTACGTGTATAATATAATAAGAACATGTTACAAAATTAGTTAATGAGTTATCCCATTATAAAAAAGGAATTAAATTATAAAGCAAATGAAGTGATTTGTATCGTTTCAGTTTTACACATCATTTTTTACTTGTAGGAGAATAGTTTTAGACAATATTTTAAAATGTTGAGGCTACTCCGAGAAACAACAACAGCCAAATAAAAGTAAAGCAAACCTTTCTTTTTGTCACCAAATGTAATTTCTACTTTTGCTGCCGCATCTCCCGCCTTTCCTATGACAGAAAAATGAAATATTTCACTGTGATATATGAATAAATGGACAAACAGACTCCAAAATTAGGAATAGAATTATCAACTCAAATACATACGGTGGTCGGGGCGAGCTTATACCGATTTTAGTACTATTAACTATTGAAAATCAAGAACATATTATTTCTAATCATAGACTAAAAAATTTTGTGTTGTTATACATAGTGACCACCTGTGGGGTGACTAAAAATTTATGAAAGTGATTTAATTTGTTAAAAGTAAAGAAAAACGGAAATCCATAATTGAATCCTCATAGCTAATATTAAATTATTTATACCTAATTGTTGTCTTTAATAACTGTACAGAAAGTCATTGTTCTGTTGCGATTTAGCTATCTGGAATTGGATGCAGACGGTGTTTAGATTGAAACTGGTTGCTTATTTAGCCATAGTGTGAGCACTTTCATGTCCTTGGATGTTTACATGGCCCGGTAGCGAGAGTAGGTTAGTTGAATGTTTTTTGTCAAAGTTTATGGACAAGGTATCTCTCTTTATAATCAACTCCTTTTTTGATTTTATTAATTATCGAAAGGCTATCGGAGAAGTCATTTTAGACTACCTGAGGCGGTGTTGAACGGCAGTGTCTATTGCAATATTTTCGGAGCTGTAAGAATAATTTATTGATCCATTAGCAATTTCAACTTCTTTTGTCATTTCTTCTGGAGAGAAGAACCTCGACACAAGAAGAGAGTCCATTGTCCATCACACAACCATTCGACCAAATTGGGATTCTCAACCAGCTAAGGTTTGTGTGCATGTTCACTGCTGCTTCATAATTGAAGATGATCTGTGCATTTTGACAAGGTCGGTCTAGGAGGTATTGGAAGTGCATCTCGTGGAATTTGTTTTAAGCCAGTTTAATAGCCATAAGTTTCTGTTCTTATCTAAAGCTGTGGATTCATTAGAGTCTGAATTTCTGATCCAGTCATAAATTTTATGAGTAGGGTGGTTGCATTACATTCGGAGGAACAGTTCGCTGTATATAACAGTAATTTGGTCTAAACTTATCTTAAAAGGGATGTTAAATGCTTCAGGGAGCAGTGAACATCTTGTAATAATTATGGATGCTGCTCTATGAATTCTTTCAAGTTTCTCTAGAGTTGTTTGTCCAATAGAGGGAAATAATATTTGATAAGTAAGCTAGATCATTAATACAATTATTGAACTCATCAG
>JAUYWI010124482.1:0-10163 GCA_034780595.1 Parotoplana pacifica | reverse complement strand
ACTAGTCGCTTTTTTATGATTAAACATGGTTCTTTAAATACTTTCTTCTTGTTTATTTTTCTCCTTAAATTACGTTTTTCTAAATATATATTTTGTTCTAGAAATTCCAGTGGATGATCTTGGAACAACCACATCTGCCATTGTATCTACACACCAATTTAATGGAGAAAGAGGAGATTTCTATGACGAAGATCCCTTATCGTAAAATGTAGATACATGTATGTTTTATTGAAAAAATAAATTATGGATAATTTTTAATCTTTTTAAATTTATCGTATTATAGATGTGTAATTTAGTCTAAATATATAGTTTTCTTTGACATTCATCATTAACATAATTATTTTAGATACACTTAGTATTTGTGAATTAGTTATAAATGATTGTAAATTAATTGTGAATAACATTATGACATAAAGTGTTTTTATACTTACGAATGTTACCTACCTTTATTCATCCATTCTCTGTACATCTCCCTGGTGCTAAGATTGAGTGGACACGTCATTAACAATTGGAACATGAAGTACTTTTTATTGTTAATTAGTTGATTTTAAATGTGTTGTTTTCGACATATATAACCGACGTGGAGAAGTATATTAGCTTAGGTACCTCACACTTTATGCATTATATATAGTACATTTTCTTTAACAAAAATGCAACTATTTATGTATGTATATTTTGATTGCATATCTTCGACTTTCGACGATTCAATTTTTGTGATAGTATGTAATGATAGAAACTTGAACTTATTTTGTTTGTACATATGCATGCACATGATTTTTTAATGTGCCATTTGTGTATTAGATTATCATTGATTAAGTGATAATATCAACATTTTGTCATAATGAATCAAATGTAAGTATTTTGCCACTATTTTTAAAGATAATTATTTTAATTACAAATTTCATGACATTTAACTTTACGTTTAGCGTACTTTTTATCTACAAGGTGGTAAAAAAGTCTGGATAAATAACATATTTCTAAATATATATAATTTCGATTGCAGTAGGTATGTATGTAGACATTGAATTTCCAATTTATTCATTCAATAAGCTTATAATGATGTAGCACAACTTTCCAAAAGACGTCAGAATTAATTGCGCTTTTACTAAACTGATAATTTGAGTCAAGCTGCAAGAGCCGTTCCACTATAACCAACTACACAGAAAAATAATAAATAAGTTTGAAGATGCAGGCTCCGTGATGGATACAATACGCAGTGGCAGACCTAGCATCACTAAAGATCCAAAATTTCGAGCTGCAGATGAATGTACATCTACTCGTCGATTTGTTCAAAATCTTTCAGCTGATGGGGGTAATTCTATTAATGTTAACCGCGTTACTTTAGTGAAATGTCTCTACGAAATGGGGCTCAAGCTGTATATTCCCCGGCTAATCCATGATCTTCATGAACACGATTATGACAGACGAGTAGAATTTTACTGAAGACTTTTTAGACATGTTACGTTATGATGATCGATTTTTGGACAGACTTTTTTTGGACTGATGAGGCCCAGTTTAAACTAAATGGGCACATTAACTGACACAACCGTATCCAATGGAGAGCAGAGAATCCACACATTGTAATTTAACAGGAGGTCAATCTTCCGGGCGTAATGGTGTGGTGTACAATATTATTGAGCGTTATCATTAGACCATATTTTTTTGAAAGGTTATTGACTGGTGCTTATCTTGGAATGTTACTGACATTTTGAGGCCTCAAATTCGAAGACTGCGCAAAATCTTTCAACAAGATGGGGCACAACCACATTATGCTGTTAATTTGCACGAATGACTTGATAAGCATTTTCTGAATTGGCAGAAGGGGCTGGTGCGACTAGCCTGCCCGAACATCAGACCTCACCCCAATAGACTTTTTCTTGTGGGGTCTTTTAAGGGATATGGTTTACAGCACAAAGGCTAAAACAATTCGTGACCTCAAGCAGGCTATAACATAGTATTACGTCAACAAATGGAGTCATCTAAAAAGTGTATCAATCAGTTTCTTCTCGGCTATAATTTGAAAATCTAGAGTAACATTATTAATAGCCGATGGTTATTAACTGACTATTTGTTTTTAAATTTGCTTATAGATGTTTACACATGAATATTTCTTAAAATCAACAATTTACCTTGTCCAGACTTTTTACCATCCTGTATATGTTTTATTAAAGATTTATTTTATACATAAATGTTGTTTATT
Organism: Parotoplana pacifica; assembly: GCA_034780595.1. Classification (NCBI taxonomy): domain Eukaryota; kingdom Metazoa; phylum Platyhelminthes; order Proseriata; family Otoplanidae; genus Parotoplana; species Parotoplana pacifica. The sequence goes on along the minus strand of JAUYWI010124482.1, from coordinate 7,963 downwards.
CCTTGATAAGCAATTTAGAGTGAATCAGTAAGTTGATTTCTGTAGACGCCATAGATTTACATATTTCAATTTTTTTGGTTCAACTTTTCCACAAAAATAGATTTATTATAAATTATATACTGGGAGCCCGGATTGGTTTAGGTAATTACGGTTGACAATTTATTTATAGACTACATGCATTGGGGAAAACAGAAATCGACGTCTTAAGTTGCACAGCTCTTGCGTTTGGGAGCTACATACAACCTAATGGCGTTCCTAATGTTAAATTCCAATCTTTCAAAAATCGTATTATACGCGTTTATCCAATTAGCCCAAAATTCAGGGTACTGATTTCTGTTGATGTTACAAGTAAGTAAAACATTTGCATGGTTCTATGTTCATGGGAAATGCGTTTTCGTAAAGATAAATAATGATAGTTTAATTAAAATTATGATGAAATTCGATATTACTTGCAATATGTAGAATAAAATCTTTACTGCAGCAAACATTCGAAATAATATCTGTGAGTAACATAATAATATGCAAGTAACATACATGTAAAATACTACTTTTAATACAATGTAGAATGAAATCCTTACTGCAGCAACTTACAAAATAAAAAATAATAAAATTGCAAAACTTCGACATTAGGTACTAACACCAAAAAAATTGAATATAATCTAACCAAAAGATGTGTAAAAATATGGCTTCAACATAAAACTACAACTATTCAAATCAAATCAAAACTGTGTAATCAATCATGTGCATCTTGTTCTACACCCAAGCTGAAGCATAATAGATGGTCAGTCAAGTTTGGTGATTGAAAGTACTATATAGTTCATCCGAAAATCAAAAACCACAAAACAGTCCCGTCAGAAACAAAAAATATAAAGTTATTTAAATGGAAAACAATAACAAGAAATATGGTAGGGGACTTAGTACCCTCAGCGGTTGATTAAAATAGTTAATATTCTGCGAAAATTTATAATATTATAAGTGATAGAATGTGGGGTAATAATTTGGCAATTATAACAAAATCTATCTTTATTTGTTTGGTGATAAAAATGGTTACTGTCAATATCATAATCTGCTTGATGATGTAATTAAAGTGTTCATCACTAGCCAAAAAGAAATAACAATTGGAGAAAACCATTTTCCGAATATTCATTTCCTGTGAATATAGAACCACGCTAAAATATTTTATTTTGGGAGATAGGAGTTTAACATTAGGAGGGCTATTAGGTGGTCTGTAGCTCTCAAACTCAAGACCTGTCCAAGGAAAGACGTCACTTTCTGTTCTAACCTATACATGCACTATATAAATAAATTGTCAAACCTTTGTGGCGTGAAACCGCAATTTACCCTATCCCCGTCCCCAGTCTATTAGTTGAGTACCTAATTTGGCTTTTCTTTGGGATATTTTTAATTGCAACAACCATAAGCTGTTAAACCACCTGGCACACTATAACAAATTTGATCTCATAAACCACTGGCAAATAGCTAAGAATAAATCAAAAGTTGTTTCACAAAATTTGTTGAAAGAAACTTTGTATCCAATTTTATCTTTTTTTTAAATGCCATAGTAGCTGAATTTGTTTTCATATAAACATTTTGTTCTTCGAATAAGTAAAAATTGTATTTATAGAAGGGGTGCCGTCATAGCAGTTATTTTATTCAATAACTGGTTTTGTCAGTGTTGAAATGTATATTCTTCTCTACCAATTATCAACTAATATGGATGTCAACTTTTAATTTGTCTATAATTCTGAGATTATTTGTGTACATTAAAACTTATCATAATCTACAATAACTATATATTTAAATGTGTTGAGTTTCAGACGGTTATTGAATGATTATGCATTTGAATATTATACCTAGTTACTTCATGTTTCAAAGCAGAAAATTATTACAAGATACCCATTGATAATTTTTAAATAGCTAATTGATGTAATTAGTAAATATCATGTTATTTTAAATTTATCTTTCACTAGGTAAATAATTACATTTTTAGACATGTACATACATTAACCCTTCAATGATAAAGGGGGTGGAACCCCATCCACCCATCACAAACACACAAAAAACACTATTTTGCTCAAGAACGGTAAGTCGAATTCAGAAACATTTGTTATTAGTGTCAGCAATGTTGTTTCGAAATATTTTAACTAAAAGAACTCTGCTCTGGAGACTTTTTCGTTTTTTCGGGTTTTTTTCTTATTAATAGTTTCATAAGATTTTTCATAAAGCGTTAGGCTTATAGTAAAACATAATTATCATAAATGATTTGAATTTATATTGTTAGATATTTTTTTATAGCAAAGATACAAACTCTCAATTTTGATTGACTCTCAGAATATATTTTAAAGTAAATGATATATTTGCAACATAGAATTTGGGTTACTAATGATTTCTATGAATAGGACAAACTTCATTTTTGCAGCTGAGGATTTCATTGACGCTCAACTGGCTTATCATTCCAAGGCAAGGTACACAATTTTAACCAATCTATCCATGCCTGAGAAGTATGCTATTTTAGTGTGGGTGTACACCCCCTCCCTTTATCAGAGTCGTATAGGTATTTCAGACGTTTATCAGCAGAGTGGCAATTGATTCATAACATGTGATTTATTTCATTTCTGTACACATAATATTTTTATTTTCTATATTTTCTTTTAGGTAATCCTTCAATCATCAGTTTTAGCTGCCATTATCCTATAATTGTTTTTGTTTAGATCGTCTTAAGATCTTTTGCGTTGGCCTTTTTGCAAATACTAAAGTAATTTAAATTACAAATTTTTAACATGTATATAACCTTTAAATTGTGACTAAGATTTGTTAAATATGTAAAAAAAAGAATGGATTGAATTCCATTGGTAATTTATTCAATCGATATTTTCCATTTTCTTTTCCTAAAATGTGTTTGATATGGAAGCACCATATTCAACAACCTTGTCAATGCAGATGGATATTCTACTAGTATATTGAACTGAATTTGAATTTTTTAAATATTTATTATAACCCACCAAATTTTGATGTAATTTCATATAAAAAGATTGCAACATGCATAAAGGTATTCTAAATTTAATAGATTTCACTATTAATCTAGATTTATTTATAAGTTGTAACTTCGTGAGTGAAGGATTAAATGTATGAATCTTAATCCTCATGCCATAGACAATGCACTGTTTCCATATGTTATGTTTATAGTTTTTGTGAGCATATTATTTACTGTACCTATTCTTATGCCATGTTAGCTATTTTCGAAGTATCACAGTATTTTTAATTTAAGTTATCCTTTTTCATACAAGTAAGCTTATTGCCTATGGAAATTCTTACCTATTTAATCAACATAGCTTATAAGGTCTGTTCGTGTACATTAGATATTGTTAAATATTGTTTAATTAAATATTATTAAATATTGTTAAATATTAGATATTTTAATATTGTTAACAATTTGAAGATTTTAAATTACTTTTTTTTTATTTTTATTATTTTAAAAGGAATTACTATACCTATAAGCCATAGACTATGAATAAAATAGACTTTTTAATTACATAGCAAACTATTTTTTTCCATTTTCATATATTTTAATGACTAAGTTGATATTTCACCATCTAAAACCTGACAGCTATTATTTTTGGTAACAAAAATTTTAGTCATAGCTTGTTGTTGCCAACAGCAGCAACATTAGCATTCATAAAAAAACAAAGATAGATATAAAAGTAAGTAATGGACATCCATACCCACAGAATAATAAATATACAGAAGTCCGACTCACCATTTTTGAAATGAAGCAATTGAGAAAAGTATCAAATTGTGTGTAAATTAGTGGGTAGGTATAAATCTGAAATATCTTTTAAACATTTAAGGTTATGCCCAAAATAAGAGATTTGGATTAATAAATATATAATGATAAGAATAGTATAGTAATAAGAATATGTAATATAAAAATATATAGTAATAAATATGTAGATTGTATACTCTGTGGTTATAAGGTAGGTACACTTAGATATTGTTCCTACCATCTCCAGAATGTAAACAAATATCTAAATTTAGTAAATTCTATGAAATTTATAAAGACTCGGATCTCTGTATTTTTATTACTCTGTGTCCATACCTATGCATATTTAAATAATGGTTTATATTTTATAAATTTTATTCTTTCCTCGATTCTTGTCTTATACAATTCTGACTTTTTTTTAGTTATTACCTACTAATAATCCTATCATTGTAGTTAGATACTGATTTGCTTATTATTACCTAAGTGGATGAATATTACTCTATATGATATTCGAAGTATCCTTTCACTGTGATTGTATAAAATGGTAAACAAATAATTATATTTTGAAGATATAAAAATTAAATACAGGTTTAATTAAATCAATGAATAAGGGTGTTATGTTTAAATGAATTTTGACTTGTCGTTGACTTTACAGCGGATGAGAGGCTATTACTACCCTTTGACACATCTCAGATTGTTCATAAATTATCCAATTAACATTTTCTCTGTGCATCTTTTGACAAATGTTTTTTCTGATCACCTATCATATGATAGATTTCTAAAAAAATGAAGGGTTAATTTATGTGGAAAAGTGCAACCGAAAATGGTGCGATTTAAGAACAAATATAAATTTGATCACAGGCAATTAAAAATTGCATGGTATTTCTATAAATTAAAAGAAGCGTTAGAGAAACAATTGATCAATAATTTGAAAAATCAACAAAGCCTATAACCTAAAATGACAGATATTCTTCGGCTAGGAACTAAATAAATTGTTATAATTAGGGTCTTCTCTTTCTTGAGGTGTCAGAGAAATATTTATAATTGAGAATTTTTTCACAAAACCAAAAAAATAACAGTTAACCAAATTCGGGGTTTTAATCCTCTAAAATATCAGTTTCGAACCTTGTCCAATGAAAAACAAGTGGTATTATTTGAACCATATATTGAATACTTAGTTTTCCTGTGATTTGCTATTTGGTGGGTTTTATTATGTCATTGTATCATTTTTCATATTTATGCATATCTAATCTAAGTATTTGTTTTAGCACAAGCTTTTTTTACGTATCATGTTCAGTAAACAATATTGACAAAAATAAGTGAATAGAAAAACAGTGATTTAATATGACTTTAAAGAGTTTTTGTTAAGTATAGAATGTTCCTTCGAATGGAAACATGAAAGTTGACCAATGAATAATTACTAATCTGGTTTTCAATGAAAGAAAACAAAAAACGTATTTAATGTAGGATTTTAGTTCAATTTTTTTATAGGAATTTCAATTTATTTTTTTAAAGAAGATTTTTTGTTCAAAAATTGTCTGTAAAGTATAGTATTGCAATTGTTTGAAATTTTTCGCATAATATTTTTATAGGCGTTTGTACTTTATGTTTTATTTATATATGTTGTCCAATATACAAGTTTTATACCCCATTAATAAGTTAATCATGCTAATAATTATCATTTTATAAATTTATAACAAAATGTGGAATATATATAATGGCATGAAATCAAACTATCGTTGACGTTTTTACATTATACACGTTAGTTATGATAGAATTGATGGAAAAGCTGGATTCATAAGATTGTATTTTTTTAATTTCCATAAAATGTCCTACCATTATGTAATTTTGAATTTGAAATTTTGTTAGTCATAGTTTTGCCTGATTGCTCACAATGTTAATTTTTATAGTGAACACTATTGCAATTAAAATTGTAATTGTGAGTGTTTTGTAACATTTTAAAAATATATTATTGGACATAATATATGTACATATACATCTATCTGAGAAATCATAATTATCATATGGCTGATTATCTGCTCTATGCTGTTTTCTATTTTACAACTACATCATTGTTAATTTTTAGATTTATAGAAATTTTATAACACAGTACTTATTACATTTTTCGTAACATTTTGAATGCATTAGGAATTAATAATGTTGTCGTCAATTTTTATTTTTATTAATTGATTTTAAAAGTAAACAAAAATTCAAATAGATACTAAAAGATACACATTTTTGAGTATTGTACTTTTTGAAAACTAATCATTATGAACTTAGGTTGAATAAAATTACTGCAAATAAGTTTATTTCTTTCCTTTTTTATACTCATTCGAGGGAGGGAGGCTGAGTTTGAATAATTAGATACTTTGAAATTATGTACTAGATCACATTTTTGAAAACTATAGAATGATTAATACCTACACATTTCAATGTTCGATTTGATTGTTGATTCAAAATTTGAATTTCAGGTAAACATAAAAACTGGGTAAAACAAGAAATATGTCACAAAGTATGTGGCATTTTTAAGACATGTCCGAACATTTCTAATTTCTCAAAATCACTTATGGGAATGCAATTCCATTTTTACAGAATCTATAATTTTTCAAATCCAAAATTTGAAGAAAATGCACTGATGAGAAAGGTTTGGTGGTTTTGTTAGGTAGTACATGCACAAATTGGACCTGCTGTGCCTCCACGGGTCATTCAATGTATTTTGCTATGCTGAAAAATATCAGTGAAAAAACGGTGCTATGATTCATTTCAAATTATTTCATTAATGGAAACCAAAATTGTTGATAGTTTTAATTTTCATATTACTCATTTGGGGGACACTAACTAGTCTTGTGGAAAATATTGTAGAACAGGGGCTTTTTGACCTAATCCTTTCTTCTTCTTTTTATTCAAATGGAATAAAATATTTGCTTTACTATAGGGTTATTCTTTTCGAGGATTTCATCAAGTACAATTGTTGCTTTCTATGACAAAGTGGGTAACTCCTCCCCCTCTGCTCCAAGTACATAATGAAATTTTTGAGTGACGAAACATACCTATGGTATGATCAAAAATACCTCCCCTATAAAAACGTAAGTTTTTATGCAGGTTTTAAAGCGACCCGATTTTCTTTTAGCCAGCAGAGAGAATTGCCGAGCATTAAATGTGGATATTTGTTCTTAGATTTATAGTACATATTAGCTGGGTATTTCTAAACATAAAATTGGTTTTCTAAATTAAAAAAAAATGAAAATAGTTATTGTAAAAAATTCCAAGAGAAAGTAAAAAAACAAATGTATGAATTGGTACCTAACGGATGATCAAAGCGCAGAAAGTACGGAAACAAGATTTTGTAGATATGTGTTTTGTATATTTGATAGGTTAGACCAATGCATACCAACATAGATAAAAATTGAAAAAGGAGTTATTTTTTTTACAAATTAGATTCAAGTTGAAGTCATGGTTTTGCTCTATTTTTATTGTTCATACATACCCACTGAAGGTAGTATATTTATAATTTAATAACATCAGAGTTTTTATTTCACTTTTTTTATGTATGCATTGATCTACCTATCTGTTAACCGTTGGTTGATAAACATTTTTTTTAATGGACCAGGGATAAAGGTAGGCTTTCATACCCGTGGATGAAATTTAGTATACAGATACCTTGCAAAGATTCAACGACAGAAAACAATTTGAAAAATATGACAGGGGTTGTTGATGTAATTCGGGTCGAAAAAATTAAATTTTGTCAGATTAACTTCAAATTTGGTGTGTATGTTCACTAGGCACTCAGAAACACAAATCCGATTTTTGGGTAACAAAATCGATAATTTTGGCCAAATCACTTAAATGGCTCGAAGCCTCCTATCCTGCTCAAATTTGAGATTTAGAATTAGGAAGTAGGAACCATCAGAAATAATGTATTAGAAACTCAGATGCCTCACTCTATGAGACCCAACAGACTGGGACACCTTAAAAAATGTTTTTTTTAACGTGAATTGATATATTTCATTCAGAAAAGAGAGATGTGGAGGTGATAATAACGACTATGGATAGAAATGTTTGGCGAAACATTATCTCCATTTTTGAATGTTTTGTCGTTATATTTAGGTGTAAATCTATTTTATTTTGAAAATAAAATAAAATAGGTTTACACCAAAATATAACGACAAAACATTCAACAAAAAATCAATCATAATTAAAGTT
>JAUYWI010124471.1:0-10164 GCA_034780595.1 Parotoplana pacifica | reverse complement strand
TCTTCACATCTCTCTAAGTACCACTTCTCTTTTGCTTCTTTACAAGCCAATCTAATCGTCTTTTCTATTTGCTGATACTTGTATACCTGTTACTATATTTTGTATTACTTAATATACGTTTACTAATGTTTACTAAATACTAATTTTCGATTCGCATCCCACTTGTTGGACGACCTGTATTACTAAAATAATATATATTTTTAGAAAAAGGCAATTTAGGTATGAATGGGGTTCCCGAGGTTAACATTCTCTCATTTTGTTTCAAAATAAATGAGCAATCAAAAAATTCAGAATTAAAAGATTTAATTTCTCATTAGCCTTGTTGTGGAAAAGTATCAAATTACTTTTTCTAGAATATATGTAGCTAGTTGGTTTCCGACTAGGTTAAAATATGTGTACAATCACAGTGATTCCCTACGATCTAAAGATCGCCTACCCAACGCGTTAATCACTTAGACTGAGATAGCAAGCAGTCACCAACTGTATCATGTAGACATGGGACATTTTGCATAATAGCAGTAGCATGATAGAACTGTTTTATGAGTAGCATTATATTGCTTTACAATATACAATTTCAAATTAATGTTTAGATTACAGCTCAGAAATTAACCAACCAACCAGAGGACATACATACATTACAATGTAAACACTACTTTGAAATCAACTTCTCAACCATCCACGGTTAAGTAGGTTGGAATAAGATTAAATTTGCAAATTTGTTTTGATGGACTAAAATGTCTATATTGATACTATTTTACAACCAGGGCGTTAACTCAACTCTACTCTAACCAGAGTTCGTTTCAAAGTATTGGTTGCTGGTTACAGAGAATGTATGAAATAAATAATTAGTTACATAAATCAAATAGTAGACCAATGCAGATGCAGGAAGACAAAAAAGTATTTAAATTTTTTAGTTTATGGTTAGATTCTTTATTTTAGTCTAGTATTACGCCCACTTGACTATATCGGGCGTACCAAATCCCATATTCCACCACTTCACTATATCGGGCAGTACCTAATTCCCCAGTTGAGTTAACTAAATCATTATTTTAAACTGGTCTAAATCATAAAAACAGAAAAATCTATTTCAAATTTTTCATAATTCATCTTCACAAAAATAACAAAAACTAATTTTAAACAGAAATAAAACTAAGCACTTAATAGAATTTGCTATACCCAGAAATGTGATCGCCAAAAAAGGAAACACCAACTAAAAATCTACTGTACTCTCTACTCTGATGACACCAATGAACTGACAAGTTTAAATTTGTCAACACTTTTTATTTATTATGTGGAACAAACTCTTTATTGCAGCAAACATAGAAAATAAAAAATAATAAATTAAAAAAATAAAAATCTTGCAACCTTCATAGAATTGAATATAATCCAAAAATATGGCTTCAACATAAAATAACAACTTCCAGGATCAAATCAAATCTATGTAATCATGTGCATCTTGTTCTACACTCCTGAAGCATGATACGATGGTCAGTCAAGCTTGATGGTTAAAAGTACTATCTAGTTCATCCGAAAATCAAAATCCAGTCAGGTAGTGCAAAAAGGCGCTGTTATGGCCACTATGGTTGCGCGCCATTTCACTCTGTCCAAAGCTGATTGAGATGCATTTGGCATTCTTTAATATATTTCTTCCATGTTATTGCTGACCTTCCTTCTAGTGATCCTTGAATAATCTCTTTGTCAAAACCACATCGTCTTATCACGTACTCAAAGTAACGCAGTTTCCTGAGAGCCATTTGCCGACGAAGAGTCATCTCAGTACCAATGGTCTGAAGGTTGGTTCTCCTTTCTGTCCAATACACCCTCAAAACTATCCATAAGCCCACATTTCAAAAGCATCTACTCTTCTTTCATGATTCTTCGGCATCGCCAATCAGGAATCATTGTAAAATCTGTGGCACAGAGCAATCAAATCCTCAACCTAATGCTCTTCCAAACATTATTCAGCAGTTACTAACCATCGTTTGATTTCAGAAGTACAGCTTCCACGGGTGTTAATAAATAAGCCCAAGTATACGAATTCTTTAACCTCTTTGATCTTTTTACTTCCCAAAAGGAAGTCTGTCGGGTCTCTTCTGTGTTTATTAATTACTATAATTTTGGTCTTCTTGTTGTTTAGTAAGAGCCCTCGTCGTGGCTATTAGTAAGTATCTACATAAAGTCATCTTTGTTTGTGTCAAGCAGTGTCGTATCATCAACAAACCGTCGATTATTTCTCCTCTTAATAGATGCTAGTAAGTCTACCAGAACTATGTAGTATTACTAAATCTCTTAATTAAAATAGTTACTGTTTTCTGGGATTTAGTTTTAATTAGCTTTGTCGTAGCAAGTATCGAATTACCTTAAGTGTTTAATTAATGCTAACCAATGCTTGCGGAATGGACCCGACTTGCTTCCCGTCTAATGTAGGCAAAAAGCACAACTTGTGTTTATGTACTTATAATTTTAATTTAAAGTCTGAGCACATTCAACCAATTATAAATATCTATAAAATAGATCGTATCATTTAGAAATAAGGAAATGAATAAACCACTAATTTTTATCAAGTATAAATGTTTATTTCGTTGAATTGACGGGATATCAACTTTTTAGTACAAATTAAAGTGCACATTTCAATGTTTTCTTTCTTTCTTAAATTAATTGATCAAAGATACTTATGATCTCCTCTCTCTTGCAACCGATAATTATCTCTCGCTTTCTGCCTAATAAATAATTGGTTGAATCGTTCCTTCAGTACAATTAATTGCCCAGGGATGATATTATGAAGCTAGCTTTTGATATTTTTCGCATGACATAATCTTCGAAGCTGCATGTTACAGAAACAATAGGTCTACAAACATACAAATTAAATGCTTCAATTAATAATTAATGTGGTATAGTTCTATCTACTTCTACAAAAGGAAAATATCATCAAAACCGGGTCTAACTTCGATTGGGCTAAATGGACATGATCAAATTACAAAATTTGTCTGAAATCGACTAATTTTTAAGGAGGAATTTGACGCAAATAAAATTCACTTGTTTCGTCAAAAAGTATAATATGAACAATGAAGGAATCTACAGTTATAAATATAAAAATATCTTAAATGCATACAAATGTTGACCAAGATGACAAAATTTCTAATTTTTGACATTTATACAGCCCCGCCAATTAATAACCCCCACCCTCCTATCTAACTGCATGTTAAGTATGTGTTTTATGAAGATTGTCACATTAAGACAACTTTTTGGAAGAAGTAGCCATTTCAAATCTGAAACAACGTTTTGAAGAATATTTGTATAAACTCACTTCATTTTCTCCCGTAGACTTTTATTTTCCTCAAAGTAAAGCAATTAGGAAAAAAATAAGTTAAAAACCTTTGAAAAAGAAAAAAATGAAGTGGGCTATCACCGATCTTTCACTTTTAGAATATTCTTCAAACCATTAGGTTTCAGATTTGAAATGGCCTCTTCTTCCACAAAGTTGTCTTATGTGACAATCTTCATATAAAAAACTTAACATGCAGTTAGATAGGAGGGTGGGGGTTATTAATTGGCGGGCTGTATAAATAATTTTAATATAAATTATGTATTACATTTTCCACCCAACAAATTTCCAATAAAGGAAGTAAAAGAACAATGTACCTCTTAAGACTTCATTGTCTTAACAAACAAATAAACCGGTAATGTTACCCGTCACCAACAGCTATACATTACTATAAAACATCAAATGTACCCGCCCGCTGCCCCTAAACGCTTGTGAATGTACTCCTATGCATTAGCTAATTGTCTAGGCTAGCAGAACCAGGTATTTAAGAATCATCATCATATTGATTGTAAATTTCAATCAAAACACTGGTGGAAACAATTAAATAGTTAAATGGGTCGATCCGAGAGATACAATGTCAGTCACATCAAGCATAGACTGAGAATAAAACCAACCGCTAATTGTTTCTGCACCTACTACAGTGTGTATAGAGTTCTGGAACCGAGAGTGAATAGCTTCTAATCAAATAAATATTTTAGTATTTCTTGTCAAATCTTTAATTAAACGATTAGCATATTTTGATCATGATGTCTATGTATTTGTAAGCATTCTTTTTTTTCTGATGTCGCTTGTCTTAGATCATGTTGCATAACAAATGACATCTGACACCCTATAGAAGTACGGCTGCTGTGTGTGATTCACAACGGAATACAGACAACGGGTACCAAACTGCAAACTATGCGGAGAACACAAACTCAATCGAGGACAAATAAGAGTAAAATTGAACAATATAACTGATGAATCTGTCCTCTAAACATTGAGTTACAGCTCCAAGAAAGCTATCTAAGGAAAATAACGTACTAATAAAACATACCAAAATAGGCACTTGCAGGCAAGCTAAAATGGGTCTGATATGAATACTGATCTAACATCCTAGTTTCATCGGGTCTGATACGAATACTGATCTAACATCCTAGTTTCATCGGGTCTGATATGAATACTGATCTAACATCCTAGTTTCATCGGGTCTGATACGAATACTGATCTAACATCCTTAGCATCCTAGCTTCATCGTGATACGATTATATAACCATAGACAATTTGGAATATGCTAGGTTGGCAAACCAATCCATTTCAACTTCTAGATGCTTTTCCGAGTGACAAAGAAAGTCACCCATATAAACAATTCTATTTTAAAAATTCACATGATCTATGAACTTTTTAATATTGATAGCAAATTCTGTTAATAAAATAGGTCGTCCCTTCATTACAACCGCAAAGCAACACTTTTCATTACGTTTTAGTAAAATACATCAATTTAGATTATGATCTTTTTAATTAACATCACACAAGGTTTGAAAGATAAGCAAAAACTTTTACATTACAAATGCTAACTGAATTCATCTCTGGGTCGATGTCTATGAACTTAATTGCTTCAGCTTTAGTTAAAAATATATATGTATTACTGAGTTATAGACAAATTATTATCATCCTCAAATGGTCCTCGAGTGCGCAGCTGGTAAGTTGAATTGGAAAAAAGTAATGTAACTATCTTAAAAAGTCCTACATATCATATAGTCATAAATAAGTCGTAAATATTATATAGTCATATAAAAAGTCGCATATGAAAAAATCGTATTGAGAAGTCGTACCCTAACTATTATATTCTTTACATTGTTTAACACAAATCACCTACTTTTAAAAGAGTAAATTACATCGTACATAATGAACTACCAAACTACAATTCCATAAAATCTCAATATCTGTTGTCATTGTGATATAAGATGATTTCTTTGTTATCATTGTGATAAAAAGAGGATTTCTTTGTTGTCATTGTGATATAAAAGAGGATTTCTTTGTTGTCATTGTGATAAAAAGAGGATTTCTTGTTGTCATTGTGATATAAGAGGATTTCTTTGTTGTTGATAAAAAGAGGATTTCTTTGTTGTCATTGTGATATAAAAGAGGATTTCTTTGTTGTCATTGTGATATAAAAGAGGATTTCTTTGTTGTAATTGTGATATAAAAGAGTATTTCTTTGTTGTCATTGTGATATAAAAGAGGATTTCTTTGTTGTGATTGTAATATAAAAGAAGATTTCTTTGTTATCATTGTGATATAAAAGAGGATTTCTTTGTTGTCATTATGATATAAAAGAGGATTTCTTTGTTGTGATTGTGATATAAAAGAAGATTTCTTTGTTGTCATTGTGATATAAAACAACGTTTCTTTACTCGGTGAAAGTTGTGATGAATCGATGGTTCTCATCGCAATATTCCAGTTATATTACCTTTAAATAACAACAATTAATCACATATAAATTCTATTATATTAGATACCTAGCATGATTTTTTAATATACGAATTTTTATATACGCAATTTTTAGTACGTCTTTTTCATTACCACTATTTTATATACAGCTTTTTAAGTACGACTTTTCATTTCACTATAAATCCGTTAACCCACCAATGTACCTCCTTCGAAATTTCAAGTTGCCATAAATTCTCTTATTCAATGACTTTATTTATTTAGATACTCAAGAAAAACAATTAGAGAAATGAGATTTTAATTAACTAATTGCATTATTGTTATTAAATTTACCCAAGTACAAAACATGCCTCCAACTATTGTCGCAATAGAAAGAGAAGCTCAGCACTGATGCTTCTAAACCACTTTAAATAACAATTTTATATATTGCACAATGTCCCTAGCGTAATACCAAGATGAAGAAGAAAAGCCACTCTCAATCTCGCTCGCTATCTATGTCTCTGTTGTATAGTAATCGTGAAAGTATCTATACTAACAAACATTTTGTACATATTTTGATGATCAACATTTCTGCAAATAATTTCAGAATTAATTATAATATATAACTACCTAGATAATAGGGTTGCAATGCAAGTACCTACGGCACGCAAATGAATATCAACTAATGTCTTTTTCTATCATTTAGATTTCAATTCTAACAAATAAATTACTATATGTTAAATATTTTCTGAAGACAGTTTATGTGAAGCCAATCAATGTACAATTAATAAAAAAAGAGAACTTAAAAAAATCTGATTTAAATAAACAGAATTAACCATTCAACGAAAACATTATTGTTAGCTTTAGCAAGTCAATGAAAACAAACTATCTATTCTATTTCGCTCCAATAATGTTCATATTATGGTTTATCAACATGACAATCGATTACTGTACGATTGTGTTTATTTACAAAGGCTATTATTATTTATGAGATAACACTCAAAGATAATCGAGACGAACTGCAGTTCCATTATTATCGATCACTCTCTATAATCTAATACAAAGTTACATTTTCTATGGATGGTCAAATGAATATTTGAATATTATTTCACCCTCCATTGTAGCTTTTTTTCTTCATCTATCAAACATTGTAGGCACCTATAGAACAGAATTAACTCGAAACTACAAAACCAAAATAACCGCCCACTAAAATATAAGTAACAACCCACATTTTACACAATTCAAGCGAAATCAACAAACAAATTCTTCCAAAATTGGATATAAAAAAACAAGAAAAAAGAAAGTCCAATTATTGTACGGGATTCGCCCAATTGGCTACCCCGCCAAATCTGACTACAAAGCATTTAATAAAGCATCACAAACAATTGCTGCAAAAAATACCCTCTACAAAGCGATTGAAGTGGAGAATTGGAGTTTCAATACTTTGCAAACTAAATAGTCAGTCTGGCAGTAATAGCATACCCATAGAAAATCACTATCCAGCAATAGCATACCCATAGAAGACCACTAACCACTAATAGCATACCCATCGAAGATCCCTATCCAGTAATAGCATACCCATCGAAGATCCCTATCCAGTAATAGCATACCCATAGAAGATCACTATCCAGTAATAGCATACCCATAGAAGATCACTATCCAGTAATAGCATACCCATAGAAGATCCCTATCCAGTAATAGCATACCCATAGAAGATCACTATCCAGTAATAGCATACCCATAGAATGTTTTAACCAGAGAATTAAATCTTTTCTTTTTCATTTTGATTTTAAACAAAAAACATTAAGAGAATCTTTTGTTGCAAATAACTAAGAAAAGTGTCATGAAAATAGGCCTTACCTCGGTATTCAGGAAAACAAAGGGTCAATGGAGATCTGCAGATTTTCTGCATGAAGAGATCTTTCTTGTTGAGGAAGAGAATAATGCTGGTTTCTGTAAACCATTTGTTGTTGCAGATTGAATCAAACAATTTCAACGACTCCATCATTCGATTCTGGAAGATGAAAAAACTTGATACTCAATTTCTTATAAATGACATTCTAGACCACAAAATAAATCGGTAAACATCTCATTGAATAGCTAAATACATTTCAAAACACCCATTTATAAAATGTTGTTTTTGGCCGTTAAAGTAGACGCCAATGATGTCATCAATATGGAGCAATAACAAGAAAATAATTCATATTATCCAAAATGATAAAATTGCAAGTAGGTATATTTAATTTTTAATTCTACTAACCACTTCTTGATCTTCTGCAAGTGTCAAATCGTATTCACTGATGGCCACCACAAATATGATGGCAGTGACGCCCTCAAAGCAATGGATCCATTTCTTTCGTTCAGACCGCTGCCCACCGACATCAAACATCCTGAAAAAAAGATAAACATTTTTGAAAAAATTAAACCAAATACATCCTGGAAAGAGCAAAACCATAAACATCACGGAGAGAGAAAAACCATAAACATCATGGAAAGAAATAAACCAAAACACCACTAAAAAATTAACCATTAACATTATAAAAAGATGAACCAAAAACATCAAGGAAAACGATAAACCAAAAAACATCTTGGAACGAGAAAAATCACAAACATCATTTAAAGAGATAAACCATAAACATCACGGAAAGAGATAAATCATAAACATCACGGAAAGAGATAAATCATAAACATCACGGAAAGAGATAAACCATAAACATCACGGAAAGAGATAAATCATAAATATCACGGAAAGAGATAAACCACAAACATCATTGAGAGAGATAAATCATAAACATCTTAAAAGAGATAAGTAAGAACATCCTGGAAGGAGATAAACCATGAACATCCTGGAAGGAGATAAACTATGAACATCCTGGAAGGAGATAAACTATGAACATCCTGGAAGGAGATAAACAATAATGGGTAGAAGACAGTGGTCATTTTTATGCACTATTAGCTTAGTATTTCATGTCGCGTGCCTCTGGAAAATCATAAACATCCTGAAAAGACAAACTACAGACATCCAATACATTAGATAATACAGAATAATCTAGACTGAACTACAAGACACACACGATGTATGAGGTTAGCAAATAAATTAAATGTACAATGCATAATAACCAGCCATAAAGGAAAACTCTATTTTGTGGTAAATTTCCACTGTTGAAATCTTGCAGACACATCAGTAAAACATAAGCTACAATGGAATTATCAAAATTAAACTTTTGAGCTATATTATTTAGAATATTCACACGAATTTGAACATCAGAAATTTTCCTGTCTCAGCTAAAATACTGGAAGATCGAAAAATCCCTCCTCGAAACTCCCAACAGAATGTAGAATGAAATCTTAACTGCAGCAAACATACAAAATTTAAAAAAAAAACATTAAAATCCTGCAACCTTCGACAGTACTAACACCAAAGAAATAAAGATGATTCAATTAAAAGATGTGCAAAATATGGCTTCAACACAAGGTCAAATCAAACTAAGTAATCATGTGCATCTTGTTCTACATCCAAGCATGATATGATGGTCAGTCAAGCTTGGTGATTGAAAGTACTATCTAGTTCATCCGAAAATCAAAATCCATAAAACAATCCAGTCAGAAATAAAAAATATAAAGTAATTAAAAAGCAAAACAATAACAAGGAAAATGGTGCCGGACTTAGGGCCCTCAGCGGTGAGTTTTAACCAGTTATGTGTGTACACAACCGTCACTCTTCCCATAATCTAGTTATCATTCAAATTGTAAAAGGCCAAATAAGCACTGGTTGAATTAAAAGGCAGATCAAATCGACTTTTGAGATGGTGCAATCATTACATTTATACCAACTGAATATTCCTTATATAAGAAATGTAATGGCCACGGTTGATTGAATAACCAATATGACAAATAATTCCAAAATAACATAATTGTGGTTATTATAAGAAATGCTATTTGGAACAACTACATTACTGCAGTTTTTTGTTAAGTCTGCCGGGACACATATAAATCTCTCATATTATGTATACAGTACACTCACTTGAAATGAAGATTCTTTACTGTAAAATGTATTTCGACAATGCCTGTTGTTTTTACTCTGGTCCGTAGAACGTCCTGCTCTGTTGGAATGTAAGATGAGTTAGCCAACCGGTCTAAATCGTCCAAATAACTAAAACAGATTAATACACCGTGGGTAAACGTTAAATAACTAAAAACTAAGAATAAAATAAGAAGTAAACAGTTTCTAAATGATTTTAAGTATCAAATATGCGGAAAAGATATTCTCAAAGGCAATTAGATGTCAATCATAGGGTTAAAGATTCCTACTCTATGGTGTCTATGCTCTTTCTACTTTATAAAATACACGGAAATTACACCCCTTAACAAAAGAAACCGTACCACCCTAAAATTTTGATATATCTTATTTAAAAAAAGCTATTTTTTTTAAA
>JAUYWI010124460.1:0-10165 GCA_034780595.1 Parotoplana pacifica | reverse complement strand
TTTAAATATGCCTGACGAAGTTTATTTGCAATAAACGAAAACGTTCGTATGAGACTTATTTATTTTCTATTCATATAGTTAAACTGTATTTCTAGAGACTTTGTGCTTTAATTCGGTTTCATCTTTTGTTTCTATGTTTGCTTTATTACTCACTATTTTTACATGAGTATTGAATTATGACGATTATACAGTAGGACTTTTGAACAATGTTAAGCAAAAGTAACGCCTCAGTAAATAAAATAAGCATATAATAATAAATAATTCCAAAACTTTTTATTAATGTTTAAGTGTTATTTAATTAAGTGTTCAAAGTGCAATCCATACATAAAACATCATTAAAACGTTTGATTTAATTATTATTATATGCATGTTTACTGAGGCTTACTTTTGCCCAACCCTGTACGTATACTCTATTTCATTAACCCTTTTGATAGACATCGCGGTTTTTAATTGCTAAACTAACATTACTTCTCATTGTGTAATTGGGCTGGAATTTAACACACATCTCCAAGTCAAGAGAGGATGATTCCCGTTTTAACTATTTTAAAAATCAGTATTCAGCCTTGGCTAGCAGTCCTATGACGTCATCAAGTCTGGCAATTTGACATTGTGCGATTAAGTTGAAATTGGCATACATGTTCCTTAAGAAATTCAAGCTACAATTTATTTAGTTATTTATCAATACCATTGAAATGTTTCTAAATTCAGTAAAAATGTTTTTCAAATTTGGCATAAGTGGTAGTGTAAATGGCCCCTTATTCACACAATGGAGGGAAAAAATAAGTTGGGTGGTACTAGTTCTGGCGATTTGGAAGATTCTCGAACAAAGAAATTGGCTAAAGGAGTGGTCAAATCTGTTGTGAAGAAAACGAAACTTGTCAGGTGAGGAAGGTGTGTGGACGCCACACAGGACTAAAAACAAGACCTGTCAAAGGGCTGAAAAGCTCCTTAGTGAGCCAACGGCTATCCACCTTCAGAAGGCAACGGCAAACCAGAGCCGTTCTTATGTCAAATATTGAAAAGAAAGATATCGACGTTAACAAGATGGATACCCCAGGCAGATATGTCGCGACCTGTAGGGATCTCTAATGCCGGTTGGAACCCGACCGTCATCCAGCGTCTGTTGAGAAAACAAAACTTTAAAGATTGGAACATGAAATGTGGGAATTTTTGTTGTCATCCTAGACAACTCAAAAAGAAGACACGGATTGAAGTGAACATCATGGGCATCAACGAAACGCATTGGACTGGAAGCGGTTCTTTCAAGAGCGATAGACACACGGTAATATACGCAAGAGATGAACATCATGAAAATGGAGTAGCCTTTTTGTTATATAAGACTGTAGCCAGCTGTTTGATTGGGTACTGGCCGGTATCACAGGGATTAATACAAATGAAATTGAAGGGTATCCATTTCAACATCGCATTCATCCAAGTGTATGCTCCAACAGCCGACAATGAAGAAGGGGAACTAAAAAAGTTCTACGAAGAGTCACAAGAAGTTCTCATCATCATTGGTGATCAAATTGCAAAAGTGGAATGTCAGCAGAAAGGTAATATCGTAGGCTGGGATGGATGCATCTCGTTTATATAGAAAACAGTCTCATCGGTTGTATCAATGGGCCCTTAAAGCTATTTATAAACTAAAATCGCTTTTCTGAGTCGATTAAGCCCAACTCATTTTTTGACCGTCTGTGTGAATATGGACATAAAACTTTTAGAAATTTGATTTTATCACATATGGTTCTTGTTAGGTACACAAGAGCCACCATACCAGGGCTGGTCGGTAAAAAATTAATGTTTTTGCTAATATAAAATTTAAGAAAAAATATTTTTAACGCATTTATTTGGTCCCTGAATAAAAGTGCATTTTTCCGTCACCATATATAGCTACAATTTACAATTACTCTGTTTTACTATTTGATGCAATAGATTCCATCATTATGAATGGTTTTCAATCGATGCCTAATCCTGCATTGCAAGAATTAAAAGACGTTATTTTGACTCAAATTCATAAGAATCCTCAATCCCGCATCATAGTATTTGTAAAACAACGTCTTTATACGAGATTGCTCCATTATTGGTTTATTCAAGAACGAGATCTTTCTACCATTTCTGCTGGTTACATTGTTGGGTCTCGAGCTAATGCTGATGGGATTAGTAAGTTACATAATATAATTGCATCTATGCTATAATAATTTTGTATCTTTACCGTGTCCATGTGATATTCGCACGCCTATGGTGAGTACAGAATCGTATCGTTTAAACGTTTCATACGATGGCTGACGTAGTGCGCAAGAGGAATTTAAAGAAATTATTAATTATATTGTGCTCAGTTTGGTTCTGCGTTAATAAAACTGATAGGCAACCGATGCCTTGTATGAAAATGCATAACACTATTTCAGCATGTAACTTGAAATATTCTTCCAAACAATACATTTTTTTATTAACCTCTGGAAGTCAACTGAAAAAAATATCCTCATGGTTACCTAAAAAGTTAGTTTACGTGCCTCGATTGGGCTGAAATTTGGTACATGGGTAACTTGGAAAGAGTTGTCGAGATTTATCTTCAGTTTCAAAAATTAAAGTTTGTCCGATTGATTTCAAATTCGGTGTACATATATATCCATTAGGACCTAAGTAATACAAATTCCTGAAAAATATTGGTTATCGATTTTTTGGGGTCAAAAAGTATATTTTTGCCAAAATCACTAAAATTCCTCTAAAATTAAAACAAAAGTCTACTTTTCTCAAATTTGAGATTTGGTATTAGGAAGGCATTAGAAATAACGTATTAGATAATTGGATGCCTCACTTTTATGATTGCTGCTCTGAGGCTCAGTACACTAGAGCGTAACTGTAAACAGTGATTTTTGTCAACTTTAATTTTTGGCAAATTCAATGGTTTTAAATGATTAATAATGCATTAAGGGCATCTTTTTTTTATAAAATTTAATAAAATATGGCTTTCTAGAATCGGATGTCCTAGTTATCGTCGTTGTTGTTGTTGCGGCTACGGTTACTGTTCCCATGACGTCTCCAACTATTTTGGGCGCCCCGTCTTCAGCAACCTTAACATCACATCGTCGTCGGCCAATGCACGGGTTTCATAAACTCCTACTTCGAGTCTAGCGTGATCCCATCAAGGGAACGATAGCCAATGAGCCTTCATTTCGGTCTCACAAGCCAATACGGTGTCGGTAGTAATTAGTTTCAGGAAAGTAGCCGGCACGGAGTTGGGCAATAGTAACTTGACTTTTTCTGTCAACACCTTCTGATCTTCTTACGCCTTGTCTAAAAATCTCCAGTCGCTCTCTCACCTTTGATATCACGATAGATCTTTCGTTTAGCACTATCAAACTCCATGTCAATATCTGTCTGATCTTCTTCGTCGGTTCATTTGTTCTCTTTGGTTCCCATGTTGTTCTGTACCCATTGCAGGGCAATCTGCTTTTTCTCAGCTAACTTCCACAGCCTGGGATTAGCTTTTGTCCAGTCTCGCGTCTAAACTATACTTGTCTTGTTTGATCGCTCATAGTAAAGCTTGGCTATCGCTGAAGATCAAGACACTACTTGGCTGAAGATCTTCAATCACATCGAGTGCAGCATGCAAGGCAATCTTCTCAGTTACTAACAAGCTGCACCATTTATTAGCGGTTTTCCTCCTGACTATTTTCTGGCCTCTCCATTTCGTGATATAAGCTGCCCCGTCGTTCTTAATGCCTTTCTCCACAGAACTATTCGTGGCCAGTACCATATCGAAAGAATCAGGATCCTTTATTGTCATGCAAAAACTGCTTATCTCTATTATTTCAAAATATTTTTATTATACATTATATTGAAATCAGAATATGAAGACGGATTGTATGCCGAAAACCAAATTCTTTTATATTCATTAAAATTTTATTAAAGAAAAACAAAACTGTTTCAAAAGAAAAGTTGTCGTGCAAAAACTACTGAGATGTCTCGCTAACTTATCTCTATTGAAGATTAGACCAAGCATAATTTCGCCTAAATTAACGAGGTTTTGTCATTTTTATGTATTTAAGTAGGTATGGGAACTTAATAAATTGGTACTTTCAATCACCGAGCTTGACTGGTCATCTTATCATGCTTCAGCTTGGGTGTAGAACAAGATACACATGATTACCTAGTTTTGATTTGATCTTGAATGGATGCTGTTTTTATGTTGAAGCCATATTTATATTTTTACACATCTTTTGGTTTGATTACATTCATTACTATGATGTTAGTACTGTCAAAGGTTTGACAGATATTATTTTTTATTTCATATTTTGAATGTTTGCTGCAGTAAAGATTTTATTCTACATATATTATCAGAAATCATCGTCTTCCTGAAAAAACTGCTTTAGAAGAGACAAATAACTAATTTATTAACAAAGTGTTAATGCGAAAAACTATTTTTTAATGCATACACATCACATCCAGTACAATTAGATATCTCAACTATCAGCCATCGTCGGGACCTCAATCATATTTGCTATCCAATACTGTTGATATCTGCCATCGGTTGCTTTTGTGTTGGAAAAATGGGTATATTTAAGGGTTCGGATGTTGGTGGAGCTGTGTTAGATGGCTAGATGGCGTGTGTACTTGAGAGTCCTGAAGATGGTGTAAGATGTGTTAAATGGTAGGGTGTGTAGGTACCTGAGGACCCTGTTGTTAGTGCAGATAAGGTTGTTAGATGGCGAATACTTGAGGATCTTGTCTTGAAAATGATGGAGATGAGTTGTATTAAATGCTAAGGGTATTTGAGGGTCTTAGTAATGATGATGATGTGAGCTGTGTTAGATGACCGGTATACTTGAAGGTCCTAGTAATAGTGGAGATGAGCTATGGATAACGGGAATATTTGAGGGTCCTAACGTTGGTGTTTGATGACGGGTATGTACTTTAGCGGTCTGAAGATGGTGGAGATGAGCTGATTTAGATGGCGTGGTGCAACTTACTTGATTAAGTTTGTAGATGTTGTTATTAGTCCATGTAAATTTTGCTTTGAAATTTACTTCATTTAAAAAAAAGCTTTTACTTAATTTTTTTTAAATCACATTGGACTCTCCCACCCATATAAAATTAAAAATTGTGATTTAAACCTAGTCTACGGTGATTATTTTCATGCAAAATATGCTTATCATAAATTATTTATCCTGAACAAAATTAAAGACAATTTTTTGAATTCAACATTTTTTTAAAATCATGCAAATATGTATTGTTTATATCATATCAGAGATAAAATAATTATAGTCGATACTTTGTTAATAAATAGTTTGTTGTTTCTCCTAAATAGTAGCTAAAATCAAGATAAGCAGTTTTTGCATGATGACGACGATATGGGATTTTCTATGTATGAAATAATGTTTATGAAGTACACTAATAATACTTCATATAATGACCACATATTTGATATTTTTCTATAAAGTACAATTGTCCCACACGATGTGCACTGGCTATGAATACACTTAAATGACATAAATTAGTTTTTTTAAATGCTGACTGATAAATAGATTAAAACATTGATTTATCATTTACGGTATTTTCTTAATGAAAGAAATAGCATATTGTGTCCCTTAAAAAATAACGTGAGGTACAGAAATTACCTGAATTCAGTGATTGAAAATGTTTGGTGTACTTCAAATTTAAATACAATAGATAGTTTCGAAAACTTTAATTAAAAAATAACGCAATGTTCCATGTGAACTTTTTAGGAAAACTTCCATATGCTTAATTTGAAGTCTAAATTTTGTCAAAGATAGAAATATCAACATTTCCCTATTAAAATAGGGAGTTGACATAAAAAATGTCTTTTGAATAATTTTTCTGGAAATTTAACACAAAGCTTAGGCTTACAGTAAAGCTTATTTTCATAAATGATTTTGAATTGAACCGTTAGAATTTTTTTTATAGCAGAAATATAGATTCTCAAATTTGATTGGTTCTCAAGTTGCACCCTGGTCACAAACAATCCGGAATAGATATCAGATTGGGAATGTTTTATAAATATTGTCCAAACAATTAATTTATTAGGCTTCAGGGTTGATTTTTTGCAAAAAGTTCATATAGCTCAATTTGGCCCAACTTCCTATTTTCAGAGGATCGTCTTGTGAGCTTAGTGAGGTCGGATCACAAACATTTTTGTATAAAAATCTCCGCAATAGATTTCATCCAAATCGGTTGCGTCGTTTTAGAGCAGTTTGGCAATATCTGCTAGGGGGAGTAATTTACCCCCCCCCCCTCCGATGACCAGAAGGCTTAATACGAAACTACAGTTACCACCAAAAGAGACTCATGTAACAATGGCATCAATTGTAATAAATGAATATATTGTACATATGCGAAAAACAGACTCAACAGTAGACTGAAGAAACAAGGGTTTATTTTATCAATGATAATGTCGGTGCCTTCCACGTTTGTCAAACAGGCCACGACTTTCATCTAAATTCGAAATTTATCACTCGAAAAAGGAAACTAGTCCAAGGATACCTAGACACTCCAAAGCGGTTTATTACATCCTTGAACAACAAACACCTTTGAATCATTTTGTATGAATAATAATTTAATAACATTTTCAAACACTAAGTTTTAATTTTCTCCCTTTTTCAGTACTTTTTATTTACCTAGTTAATTCCAGCCTTGTATTAATGTTTAATGACATTTTCATTTTTCTAATCTTCTCTCATTAGATGCCACTAAAGCTTGGCAGAAGGAAGTTCTCGAAATGTTCCGCCATGGCCGAAAGAATGTTTTGTTTTCTACGTCTGTTACGGAAGAAGGGTTGGACGTGGTGGAATGTAATCTGGTGGTTCGCTATGTGCATGTAACCAATGAAATTGCAATGATACAGTCTAAGGGTAAAGTTTATAAGTCTATCAGACCGATGTTGTTTTTCGTCTTGTCGAGGCATATAGTTTATCATTGTGTTATCATGTATGAATTGGGGTTAGTCTTCATCGAGAAATCTACTAGCCTTTTGACGGAGATCATAGACCATACAACCGATTTAGATACTCAGAAGTGACGGTTCTTTGCTGGTAGATACTCTGTGTGTATTGTGAAAATCTAATAACTAATAGCGTTACTTGCTTTATGAAAAATACAGGTCTCTGTAGGACAAACTTGTTTTTCATATTTATTGGCTGGTTTTAGAACAAATTAAATTTAAATTGATACTACAAATATTAAAAGTAACCAAATATAGGCGACTGTTCCAATTAAGTACAATCCACTATTATTTAACAATTGAAATTAGATAGCGTTCAGTCATAGAGGAGATTACAATACTACTTGCTGGTTGAACGAAAAATTATAGTTCAAAGTTGCGAAACAATATTTCAGCTCTTTTGAGATAATAAGGTGATCCAAAAACGATATTGGCCATTATCTTGGTTGGACACCTTTTAAATACCTTTAAAATACAGAGGGAATTAAAATAAAGAAGTATAAGTATATAAATAAAAAAAAGTTAAGGTTAAATACATATCATTTTCAGGTAAATTGTGGCTTCGGTGGTTTAAGAAAAGTATATAAAACATAAAATTATATACATTGAGGATGAGTGAATGTTTTAAGAAAACAAAAGTTAGCTCATGGTGCTTTGACACATCAAAACAGCCCCCACCCCTATCAAGAACAAAACTTAAACCAAATCGAAAACAGCAGGAAACCACAGCATTAATCCAAACAATTAATAATAAATAATATAAACACAAAGAAACATTAAAACGTAAAACACAACTTTCATTGTAGGTCGTGCACGAGCTCCCAATTCTAAATATGTAGTGATTGTATCCTATGGTGAAGAATGGCAAGAAAAAAAAGAAAACATGAACAATGTGCGAGTTGTTTTTATGCAAAATGCCATTAGAAAATTTATGGCACTGCCTTCTTTTCACCGTGAGAGCGAAGTATGTTTATTTAAACAAAAATAATACCTAATAATTTATGATATAATTGCTCTCATCCAAATATATTGTTGGTCCGACAGACCCTCTTTCTCTATAAGTTTTATTTATTTTATAGATTAAGAAAATTCAAACGAAATCTGATAGATTTTCATCTGGTCGAAAGGAACTGAATTCCAAACGTAAGAGACCAGACCAAGCTTTGGATGTTAACAACATGTCATTCAAAATTAGGTGTATTGCTTGTCATGGGTTCATTTGCAAATCAACTGATTTTAGACGGCTGGATACACACAGGATTATTATCAATGAGGTAGATATTCTCTACAATTTTCAAGAAGTCTTTGTATACATTTTGTTTACTTCCAAAAATGATAACCCTCTTATAAACCGTATCATCCGGTCCAGAAAAAATGAGCTTTTAAAAAACTGCTGCTGTTAATAAAAAATGTTAATCATTGATCTTAGCATCAGTTTGATCAATAAAATTAAATCTTCAAAATCACAGCACAGATTTTCGACAAACTATATCAATTTGAACTAAACAAAATAATTTCAGTGTTTCCTTTTATTTAAATCGGATTTACCGTTTCTGAGCTCGACAGTGATACGTCCTAAGAGGGGGTGTTAGGTACCTCATCCCATACTTTTTTCTGGAATTTCAAATCTAGATTCTGCAGGTAAATGGGAATAGTTTCGAGCATAATTGTTTTCTGGTGTAATGCTAAATAATTTTACTGACTTTTAGGTTGCCCAGATTACAAAATTCAAATTAATCGTTGTTAAAATGATTATTCTAATAACAACTATTAATCGAGTACAGCAATTGATTTCAGAAATCCATTTTTGTCAAACCTATGCAAAATTTCATAGACAAAAATATGAGACATCCCATTTCTATAAGGGCCTTCCTTTATAATAAACGCGTCCTACTTATAAATATTAATTTGGATTTTAGTACGATTTTGCTAACAAATTTTTTTTATGGAAATGTTTAGTTCTAGTCAATCAGACAACGTTCATTTTGGACCTGATGACGTTGTTGGTCCCCTTGTGGAGTGTTTTCAAACAAAATTGCCGATGAATCTTCCAAAATATTCATTCAGCCTAATAGATGCACCGGAAGTGTAATTTGAAGGGTGGTATTACCTCGCCCCCTTCCAAGTACGGACCAAGCATGTAAACAGCGTTTGTGAACGAAGAAGGGTTAAATGATAGCATTATGATGTTCTAGGTGATGGTTCCTGATGATACCTCGACCATCATTATTGAGTGATGTGGTTGAAATGGTTTCAATACTTGATACTATGTTAAAATATTTGATAATTTGTGTTTTTTTTTATATAGACGCGTCTTACTAACTTTAAAGTGAAAAACAAAGACGAGGGTGACGATGATGATCCACTTATTTGCTGTACCGGTAATGGTTGTTCGCAAAGACTGGGCAGAGTTAAAATACTTAATAGAGTTTCTTTTCCTTGTTTAGCAATCAGAAATTTTTCACTTATTACAGATGACAATCAAGGTAATAATATCAGCTGACTAATTGTGTATTATCATGTAATAACCTTTTGACAACAGGCTTAGGTTTGGGCAGTAAGAAGGCTTGGCACCCATCCCCGAATTTTTTAAATTACCTACATTGATCATTCCTTAAAATGCTTCAGAATTAAAGTTAAAAAAATTCTTTGATCAAAATTTGCTCAAATTGATTCATAGATAGCTCGAAAACGACTTAACCGAGTTGTATAAAATTTGGAATGAGTGTAACAAATTCCCTTGTGGAAATTTTGGTATGAAAATGGTTGAGGTCCGACCACTTGACAATAAAGTTGGTCCCAAAATACCAAAATGTACTTTTTGGAAAAAAACTGATTCCAAATATTAATAAAATTGATTAAATATTTGGTAGATACGTATGTTGAAAATTCCTCAGTTTTATATATATTGCTGGTTTTTAAAAATATTTATTTTTGTGACCAAGGTGCAAGACGAAGAATAATGAAAGAAGAGTAGATGCTTTTGAAATGTGGGCTTAGTGAAGGGTTTTGAGGGTGTCTTTGATGGAAAGGAGAACCAACCACTGGGTCCTTCCGGAAACTGCGTTACTTTGGGCATGTGATGAGTCGAGATGGTTTTTTAATAAAGAGATTATTCAGGCATCATTCGAAGGAAAAAGCCGAACAGGAAGGACAGCAATAGCATGGAAGAAATACATTAAAGAATGGACAGGCAGAGACATCTCA
>JAUYWI010124449.1:0-10166 GCA_034780595.1 Parotoplana pacifica | reverse complement strand
TAACAGCGGTGATAGTAGGCATCCCTGTCTTACTCCTTGTCCAATTGTTGCTGGTTTTGTTTCTTCATTGTCTATTGCTCCCATAACAATGATATAATATTGCTCCCATAACAATGATATAATATTGCTCCCATAACAATGATATTGTTCCCATAACAATGATATTTCTCCCATAACAATGATATTGTTCCCATAACAATGATATGATATTGTTCCCATAACAACGATATGATATTGCTCCCATAAAAGTGATATGATATTGCTCCCATAACAATGATATAATATTGCTCCCATAACAATGATATTGCTCCCATAACAATGATATTGTTCCCATAACAATGATATGATATTGTTCCCATAACAATGATATAATATTGCTCCCATAACATTGATATAATATTGCTCCCATAACAATAGCGTAAGTACATTTAAAATTATATTATAATTACACACCTATTGTTCCAAGTATGTGTGAACCCAGAGTAATTGTTTCACTTGCTGTCACAGCTGGTTTATTTGTTAATTCTTTCAAGGAGTTCACTATATTTCTCGTAATATTAATAGTTTTATCCTTGAAAGATATAATAAATACATAACATATAAATGACTTTGAAAAATAATTTTCTTCCCTAAAATTATTTTATAATTATACACTAAAGTTAATCAAGTTACGTGTTCTTTTGTAGACTAACTAGTGACAATTGCTCAAAATTTGGGCAACTAAAGATGCAATCAAGAAACATATGTTTGCAAAATTGCTGTTGAAGTTAGTAAAATAATCAAAAATGCGTAAGAATTTAATTATTGATTGAATATAAAAGAATTTAGGTAAAAAGACCAAACCGACCAAAACGACCAAAAATATATTTAAAAAAAATTTAAACAGGCAACATTTCCTATATAGGCAAGCAATTAAAAATCTTACACATACACACACAGATATATACAATGTATATAGGTATGTCTTTGTGAACTCGAGAATTACTATACATCTGATAACCTTAAAAATTTCTTTGGAAGAACAAATAATTATTGGGTAGTTTTTGGCCAATATTAGTTATTTCACCTATTTTTGTAACGTACAGAATGAAAATCTATTGCATACAAACAAGAAACCATTAAGTTAGTATTATATTGCACATTATAATTTAAAATAATTTAGCAAATGAGTTTTTTATTGTAATCTTTTGGTAATTAGTTCTAATTGTTTCATGAGTCACAATTGTTTTAAATTAATGAACTTCAATGTTCTATGTAAACTAAAGCGGAATTTTAGAGTCTGCTTAACATAACAATATGTAGTAAGTTTTATTTAGATCTGTTGTAGTTATGTAGGTACTGTTGTCGACCATGATTAAACAAATAAAGTATTAACAATTTTACAAAAGTGCTTAACTTTTAATAATCATGTAATAGATGGAATACTGTGCTGAACGAATTCCTATAAAACTTGCGAAATTCAATCAAGTTAGCCAAATGTCATTCTATGTAAATTTTAAGTTTTTTAGTTCGAGATGTCAAAATATTAGCCTATTTTCAAAAATCCTATAAATAGGGCAGCTAATACTTTAGATTTAGGCAACGTTGTATAAATTCCTATGATTTATCTATTTTAAAATGGGGAAAAAACAAAAGAATACATGTAAATACCTGTTTCAGAAAAATATTAAAATTCCAAATACTTAGTTTGCTAGCGGTCATCTACAATTCTTCTACATACATTTATCTAATATACCAAGAGCTACCCCCGTTTTAATTACACTTTTTTGGTACAAAGGTTTGACATATGCAAAATGATACAACTGACATAGGAATTGACGAAAATGAACGTCTGAAGTTGCACAGGTCTTGGGTTTGAGAGCTACAGACCATCTAATGGCCTTCCTACTAATGTTAAATTCCTATCTCTTAAAAAATCGTATTTTATTCGTTTATCCAATTGGCTTAAAATTTAGGGTATTGTCTTTTGTTGATGTTACATTTAACTAAAATTATTGGCGTGGTCCTGCTTTCACTAGAAATGCATTTATGAAAAATGTTTTGCTATTTTCATTAAAGTTAGTATCATACCTGTACGTTACTTGTAAGTAGTATCGAAATTAATCATAATTTTAATAAAAATAATATTAATTATCTTTACGAAAACGCATTTCCCATGAACGTAAGATCATGTCGCATATTTTAATTACTTGTAACATCAACAGAAGTTAGTAACCTGAATTTTAGGCTAATTCGATATGCGTGTAAAATACGATTTTTTGATAGAAATTTAGCATTCAAAGGGCCATTGGGTGGTCTGTAGCTCCAAAACGCAAGACATGTGTGACTTAGAACGTCCGTTTTCGTTACTTCCAAGGTCAGTTGTACTATTGGCATATGTCAAACCTTTGTACCAAAAATGTAATTAAAACTGGGTAGCTCCCGTCCGATCTATAATTTTTGTTCTCTAATCCCCATCTAAAACTTACAACTATAGAAGTACTTAGTTCCTTAGGTTTTGCCATAACTTGTTTGATAGTATAGGCATAGGTTGTCAGTGATCGAAGATTTGCTTTTCCTATTACTTCTGGTGTTAAAGCAGTTTCAATAGGTTTGAAAACTAAGTTTCGCTTCTACAACATAAAAAAGCACATAATGTAATATAAATTTGTAAAATAATCAATCTATTAATTTTCAAAGAAATATTATCAAAATGTAAGTTAAATTTATATAGATCAATTGAACATAAAAAGTTATTTTACAGACAAATAACCAGTCAGTTATAGCATGTTTCCCTGTTTGATCCGAGCGTTGGAGATCATGGTTCGCCAAACATTGCTATCCACAGTCATCCTTATCGCCTCGACATCTCTATTTTCTGAATGAATCCACTGCTTCAGCTGCTTCAGACTATTAATAAATTTCTGGCGATGTCGACCTATACCCCTTTTACCAAGAATCCTGCCAGTCACAGCCAATGTCTCAAATCCACCTTTTCTCGTGACATGTCCGAAAAAATCTGCTTATCTTGTTTTTATAATATCAATCGGTGATCTCTTTGTTCTTGCCCTCTCTAAAACACTTTCATTTGTCACATGTACAGTATGTGGCTCCAGGAGCAAACGGCCGGCATCAAATTTGGTCATTGTCCAGAACTCGCGGCCATAAGTCAGGATCGACATAAGGTAACAATTTAGCAGAGATAGGTGTATTATTATCTCGCCATGCCAATTCTTCTCCTGATCTCAAACTTGCACATAACGTCATGTGTGAAATAACTTCCAAGGTAATTAAAACTTGTAACTTGTTTAATAACCTTACATCTTTCCTCTTGACCACGCAGAACGTTTTATCCGCGTTGATGTTTAACCCGTATTCTGCACTGATATCAACTACCTTGTTCAGCAGTGCTTGTAGATCTTCTTGTGTTTCCGCCCCAACAAGACCGTGTCGTCTGCTTATCTAAGATTGTTTATCATCTTACCATTAATCTGTATTCCGGGCATTTCTTCCAAGTGACGTAAGATCATCTCTCCCTACAAATTGAACAAGTCTGGTGAAAACATGCAGTCCTGCCGGACTCCACGCTTTTTCTGGATATATTTCCGCACGTACGTCACCTTTGATGCTAATATCTGCTGTTTAGTTCCAATACAAGTTCCGAATGAACCTAAAGTATTTTCCATTGATATCCAGCTACTCTAGAATTTCCATGAGCCGTTCATGTTTGACCTTGTCAAATGCTTTTGTGTAGTCAATGAAACGCAGGTATATAGTTTTCTGGACGTCAATCATATGTTCTCCCATCATCCGTAAAGAAAAGATTGCATTACGCGTACAAGCAACTTTGACGAAACCAAACTGGTGTGCACTGATTTCCGGTGTGGTTTTACAGCGGGTTGTCCTCATAATAATCCGCAATATTAGTTTAGTTACATGGCTCATGAGGCTGATCGTCCTATGTAATTCGCACCTCACTGCCCCAGGTGTCTTTGGCATTGCAATGAAGATAGATCTCGACAGGTCTCCGGGATGTGTCCGGTGTCATAGATTTTGTTTTCTCAATTTCTTTCAGGGCTCTGATCATCTCAAAGACAATCGCATCTAGTCCACTTGACTTGCCTGTTTTGCCACTTCAGATTTCAGGATGGGAGGACTATCATCCATGTTTTTTCCGGATTGTTGGTCTTCGGCCTCTATCATCTCTGAAAAGTTTCTCAATATACTCTGAGATTAAATATTAGGTATCCCTTGATATTTTATCCTTTACATTACCTAAGATCAGTGTAAAATTAAACTTTACTTTTTTCATTTCTTGAAGGTCTTTTTGATTTTTCTTATACGCTTCATACTCTGAAACTAGCAATAGAGAGTTCTTATATTAACACTTAGTGTTCACAGGAGTGAAGGGTGGGTAATACCCCCCCCCCTCCCGACGAAAACGCTTAAACCGATTGGAATGAAATTTGGTACCGATGTACAAAATTCGCTTGTGATTTTTTTATGTATATTTTTTACTTTTGACCCCTCCCCCACCCAAGGTCACCTGACGGCTATCCGAAAAATCAAAGTTGGGCCAAAATGTACTTTTTACAAAAAAAGATTCTCAAGTCAAATATTGATAAAATTGATTGTTTATTATTATAAATACGTCATTGTACGTTTAATATTACGGGTACTTGACAATATTAATTTTGTGTATAGGGTGCAACCTGAAAGCCAAAAAATATAGAAAATAATTTGAATAAATTTTGTAAACCTCTGTGAAAAATATTAGAAAACAATATTGACGAAAAAGATGTTTTTTTAATTTTTTGTTAGGACATTTATGAAAATCATATATACTTAATAGGAAATTTCATTTACTCATAATTGAAACCAATTCATTGGAATATCTTCAAATTTGGCACATATACTTTTCATCTGATACTTTATTAATGTGTCAATAAAAAGTCAGAACTTATGGTCCACTGAGTTAAGGCCCATTTTTGAACAACGCATCAAAGTTTGGTAGGCCGCTTTAATTTGTTCCAGTCTTCTATTTCCTTTAGTTTCTATTTAACGCTGATAGCTCAGGTTTTGAAAAATCATGTCCTCCAATTTCTAATGTGTGCTTCCCAGGGCCTCTTTGTTTCGTTTCAGTCTTCTAACTCCGTTTGGTTCGAGATTGCTCAATAATTTAACGCAAAGAGTTCAGCTCTGCTGCTTTCAGTACTGGTCTGCTGGTGCGGCTTTCTCCCACAGTGCCTGCTGAAAGTCTTTTCTGAACATCACCGATCTCGGCTCCTCCTTGTTTGCCATCTGTAACTGATCCGTTTGTGTAGACATTGATATCACGGTTCTCGTTTACTTCTTCTATGGGCTCCAGAAGTTTTATAATAAGATGTTATATTCTCGTCTTATAATCTCATTTTATGTTCTTATCTTATAATCTCATTTTATATTCTTATCTTATAATTTTATCTTAAAATCTTATATTCTCATGATTTTTACATATAATCTTATAAATCAATTTCACTTATAAAAGTATGAAACGTAAGGCTAAAAAATTCTTCCCTAGTGAATTTTTAAATGACAAATATTAAAAAGTTAAATTAAAACAGATTAACCAGAACATATTATTGGACTAAAGTACATCAGTCACAGCCTCCAAAAAATCAATAAGGGGACCGAGCCAGGGGCTTATGACACCATCAGGTCCCAAAATTAAAGTTTGCCTGACTGACTTCAAATTTAGTGTGATTAATTAGCTTCCTGACCTCTTCTTCTTCTTCTACTTCTGACTTTTCCCACATTTAGGTTGGGATCGTTTTCCTCCACTTCTTGAAATCCATTGCGTCCTCCTCTGGGACTCCCACTTGCTCCATGTCTTCACGAATGCAGTCTTCCTATTTCTTTTCTGGTCTTCCACGCCTTCTCTTCCCCACCCACATAGTCCACCTCTCTTCTCACCAGATTTCTATCCAGAACATAAGTATAAGAATTTTCATAGTATAAGTGAAACTGGCTCCAGTCTTCTTCTTTTATTTGTTGTCCTTCACTCTGTTGGTGCCGTCTATAAGCGTGGCTTTAATTTCGTGTTTCCAGTTCCCATGGGCTGGTTCGATATTGTCGGTAAGTTGTCAATCTGAGGCTTTTTCTCAGTCTTCTTTTGGTCTTTTTCTCCATTGTCTCTCTAGCTGAAGACGTTTGGAGTTTTGATACAGGCTAATGCTTTTCACTTGAATGTTGTTTTCCACGTCTTCTATGCCAGCTTCTGCCCTTAGTTAGTCGATTGGTGTTGAGCTAAGGCGACAGTCTGGATTTTCTTCATGTTGATCTTTGTAGTAAAACTTCCCCACGCTCCGATCACGTACTTACCTATTAGTTAGACATATTGTTTATAGATATTTCTTAGATTTTCACTTATTTGTTCCTATTTTTTTCTGGACAAGTTCTTCATAATGTGGATCCTGTTATTATCTTATTTTACGCCTTGTCGAAGTAGACTCCTAGGAATTTGGTCTCTGTTACTTATTAATTTTTCTGTGTTTTATGTGATGTTCACTTTTCATTTGAGGTTAACTTCTCTTACATAGATCCAGGGTGTTGAGAATCAGTCAGCATTTGTTTGCGTTAACTAATACCTTTCACTTCTTGTGACATTTTGGATTTCCCTTTCTGCTACGCTAATTTGTTTAGTTGTGGCGAAGAGAGTTTTAGTTTCGGTCCATTCTTCAGGTATGTCGTTGATGTAAATAAGCCATAATAACGAGGGGATAATCAAGCATTAGGGTTTTGGCTTACTTTTGCTTCCTTCTACAGTTGTAGTTGCGCTTCTATCGGATGTTGTCATTGGCTCCTAGCTTGGCCCCCATATTGATGTCTTTCAATTTGTTTGTCGATAAATCTTTCTAGCCCAATCGATACATGATAAGTATGAAATCCTGTGGGTAATCCGCCTTGACAACAGCCTATACTTTTTAGGTGTTACTTTGGGGGAGGGGGGGGGGGTTAATGTTAATAGGATTTTGGATCTACTTCCTAACGATAGTATTTAAACTTTCTAGTTAATCCTAACTTCAACCAACATTTACGTAATAGGTACTAGGGCAAGCAACGATTGTACTAAATAGTTTAACAGTAAACCTCTCTGTTTAAACTTTTCAAAATCACAAAATATTAAGTCGTTGGTGAAGAGAAGTCGTTCCATTATTTATGTAGATCAGAGTTTTGTAGCTTAGTAAACAGAAATCAATCAATTGTTCAGAGGCACGGGTAGTTTCAATCATCCTATGCGTCCCAAATGTTTATTCACTCATTAGGCATATGATAATACAAGTTCCGAAAATTTCATTATAATGTAATGAGTTGACAAGATTTCCTAATCGGAAAATGATGAAAATCTTCAATTCATTTTAAAATCACCCTTTGAATAACTTTACATGGAAGTTTCAATTTAATTGAATAATCTAAATTATCTCTGATAGCTATCTTTTATATGGTATGACAATTACATTAAACATATGAATTATGAAAAATGTAGGAGTTGTTTGGGACGCATTGATTAATACCTACCTGAATTCCTTCTCGGTAAAGAAAACAAAACACACCTCAAACCATTGTACATTATACAATTTTCTGTTCGTTTAATTTTTCTTTTGTTGCCCGATTAATGATTTTCTACCAGAAAGGGTCTCTTAATTTGGCTTTCTATAATATCAAATAGGTAAAATTGCCCAACCTGCTTGTTGTTGTTGTGACTGCGTTGGCTGATTTGGTTGATTTGGTTGTTGTGTCTGTTGCTCGCTAGAACTGTTAGTTGTGACTGTAGATTTTTCATTCAGTACAAAAATATACGAAATAGCAACTAAACAGAATTCATCTGGACCTTTATAGACAGCCTCTTCTAACTTTGCTAACTTTGGCGAACCATTGACAAATACGCCCTGAACAGGACTGACCTGCAAAAAGTAATTATTATTTTAGTTAATTTTAAGCCTTAATATAATACAGAGCAACTTGTTCAATCTTACAAATTAATCTAAATAATTATGTGAGTTTAATATTTACTTTCAAAATTAATTTAACTGCATATCTGTTTACAAAGTATTCAACATTGATAGAAGACTTTGAAGAAAATAATCCATAAGATTATTTAAAACGTTAACTTTCTATTTGTTCATGATCACTTTAAAAGATTTCTTGGGATCTAAACATACATTTAAAAAAGAAATACAGGGCTGGAAATAAATAACCGATACAAGACTACAGTTTCCATAAAAAAAGGTCAATGAGAATTTTCTCATTTTAAAAAAGATTTTAGGATTTTTTTTCAGAAATAAATACCAAAATTTAAACTCACCATTCTGAAAAAAATCCAATTGTTTTAAAATTAAAGATTTCTCATTGAAAATGTTATAGAAAATTAGTCTTATATCGGTTATTTATTTCCAGCCCTGTAGTAAAAAAACACGATGACTGTATGTCTAGTATTTGTCTAAAAGATTTGGATTTCAAATGACAAAAAAATATTGCCAGTAGTTACATTAATACAAATTCAGGAAAAGTACACATGAAAGTTTGCTGTAGAAATAACTTCCAAGATCTTATAGTAAAAAACAATTCTAATTTTAAAATCACATTATCATAGAAGTATACAACCAGGTATCATAATTTTTAAAACATTTGTTTAAAATAAAAGTATAAATAATATACTAAACCACCCAGATTTGAATCTTTGTTTCGAAATTTTAGATCTACAAGCACTGCTGAACAAGGTAGTTGAAATCAGTACAGAATACGGGTTAGACATCAACGCGGATAAAACTTTCTGAATGGTAATGAGCAAAACAAACAGGAGGAAACGATCATCAAACAAGTTGTAAGTTTCAATTACCTCGGAAGTTACATATTATACAAATGATTGTAGGTGCAACTTTGAGATCAGTAGAAGAATTAGCATGGCTAAGAGCACGTTCTGAAAGTTGGATTTCATCTTGCGAGATCGTAATACCCCTATCTCTCTTAAACGACTTCTGCTAAACTGTTACGTTATATCGATCCTGACCTATGGAAGTGAGACCTGGACAATGACAAAATCTGAGGTCGGCCGTTTGCAAGCTGAGAAATGTGGTTTCCCATGAATATTCTCCCGGTGCCACATACTACACATGAGATAAATGAAAGTGTTTTACAGAAGGCAGGAACAAAAAGATCACTGATTGATACTATAAGAACAAGACAAGCAGGTTTTTTCGGACATGTCATGAAAAAAGGTGGAATTGAGACATTGGCTATGACTGGCAGGATTCTTAGTAAAATGGGGTTCATGTCGACCTCGTGAGAACTTTATTATAAGTCTGAAGCAGTGGATTCATTCAGAAAAGAGAGATGACTATGGATAAAAATATTTGGCGAACCATGATCACCAACGCTCGGATTGAGCAGAGAACCCGATGATGATGATGTTGATGATGATGATATGATGATCATGATGATCATGATGATGATGATGATGATGAGGGGTTAAGGGGGTCTACCCCCAGGCTTCATTGATGCATTATATAGCTAATGTTAAAGCTGATTAGCCTTAGCCCACTCATGAAGCAAGACCATCTATGCATGATGAAGAGCCACAACCTCCAAGAGGTAACCCTGGTGCTGCAGAACACAGCGGATCTAGAGCGGACCACTCGAATAAGGGTCCCCAAGCCTAAGACGTTCTAACCGTGCTGAATGGCCAAGGGTTACTAGTCTCAAACGGGAGCAGTTCGGCTGATGTCAAGCATAGCCTATTGTCCCAGCCCCATCATGAGGCTCTGATGGGTGGTAAAGCTCTCTGTTACTCATCTCTTAGCCGGTGGCAAAAAACGATTTACTCCGAATCCCCACTGGCAACCACAAATATGATCTCTCCTACATTTAAATCCTCTTCTATGTACCACTGGGAATGTGGAGGTGACACTGGTTCTCCAAAGTGGAATGGGTGCATATCAATCTTCCAAGGCCCTCCCAATACCACTCATGCAGAAACTACATTACATAAACCAAACACATTCAATATCTCTGTCTGTTTTTGTGGCGTCCTCGTTGCCAAGGGTAGCATGCACTATTAGCTTCCACCTCGTTTGGTCCTGTGCTTGTCTCACCAGTTCTTCTGTGCACCTTGTTTTCCCCCACTTCTTCACGTAATCCCACCACATTCT
>JAUYWI010124438.1:0-10167 GCA_034780595.1 Parotoplana pacifica | reverse complement strand
CAAACACCTATAGAGAATTGAAGGACCGGGCAGCAAACCGAGAAGGATGGAGAAAGTGGATGCCATAGAATTGAACTGCCTAATGACTAATTCGGCAGAACACTATAGATAGATAGATATTTAAATAAAAACTAATTTTCAATTTAATTATTTAAAAATAAACGTCATCAAACTTACCACACCAATGTCCTCGCGAAGATCACCCATTTCCTTCTGTAAAGTAAAATATATAGATAGCTGCTTAAGTTAAATACCATGAGCAGTGTAACATACCCGACCCTAGCATGTCAGAACTCAAAAGTCCCGTCTAAATACCCAGAGGGAAACTGTAATAATACATAGGTTCCACAGTCTACTTACTTCAGTATCAGGGTCATCTACAAAAAGCCTATGATAAGTCCACAAGACATCAATGCACGCAGAGTTAAGGGCTAGTGACACCAGGTCAGGATAAATTAAATCTTTGCTTTTCTTACAGATGACAATAATGCTCGGAAACAAATCCAAATAGGTCAAATCATGATCACTAAAATAGGAAAATCAAAATAATTCTAAATGAATTTGATATCCCACTACTTTCAGTAGAATAAGTTTACATAAAATTATATTTAACGCAAATAAAATATTTCAACTTTGTGCACCCACCTGTAAAAAGCACTTATTCTCTTTAAACTGTTGAGCAGTGGACACAGAGCTGATTCTCTCTCTTCCATTGGTTCATCCATATTCAGGTAGGTGTCAAACTTCTCCTTGAATGTCTCGACAATCTGGTCCATAAAAGTTTCCATGACTTCGCGGCATTTGGGTGCAATAAGCCAAGTACGATTGGACATCAGGGCAAAGATATGTGAACATGCAAGTAGAACATCTGCATCATTGTGCTTCATCGTTATGTCCTACAATTTACAATAGTCATTGTTTAAAAATTAAGGACCAGAAAAAAATATAAATTGGTCGTTTTTCACATTTTAAATAGATATTCTTTGATATTAAATTTATTTGTTACTTATGTAAAATTCGTAAAATTCAGAGGTATCATAAGACAGGAAATTCTTAAACAACGCCTTGAGAAAAGAAGTTGGAGAGAGGGACCAGAAATGACCATCAAGATTCTCAAGCTTAATTAAAAGACAGAGAAAGAATCGATCCCCACGGTGCTCCACTATGCCCCTTGGGAGTGTCAAAGAAGCATAGATAACATCCACTTATACCCGTTCATGATCGACAATATCAAAAGAGAGGAGAAGAAAGATAGGAACAAACAGCAAAGGAAGAAAATTACGCTCGAGACCATCAGGAGAAGAGGTAACCACGACCTGGAAATGAGGTCGGATGGCTCCGTTATAGAAGAAAAAGGCGCTGGTGCCACCCTCATATTTAGAGGGGAAGAGTTGATCATCGAAACCATGGCTAAAGCAGGGTTTCAAACCTCATCGTGCAGAGCAGAAATGGCAGAAATGAAAGCCGGCATCCAAGCCATTAACGAGAACAACAATGTTGGAAAACGTTTGAGCCTCATTATCTGTACAGATTCCCAATCCACCATTAAGGCATTGGAAAGTGGTCCACTCAACTGAACAATAGGATGCAAGCGGAACTGTGGCGATCTTTTTATGGAGGGCAGTACTGAGAGGACGATCACTATCCAATACGTTGCAGCACACTGCGGCGTACAAGGCAGCGAACAGAGCCATGTGGGAATCCGAGTCCGGACATTGGTACCAGCTATGAAAGGTGGTCCATAAATAACAGGCTAGACACAGACAGAGCGAAGATCCTCAGGAATAAAAGGACCAATCTGAGAAAGGGAAGTCACTTAATCGCAAGGACCAGTCTCCTTTCTCAGCTGAGATGCAGCACTATAAGATAGATGGGTAAATTCGCAAGTACTATTAAAAAACGGGAAAATTCCTGCAAATGGTGTAAGAAACAGGAAGGTATTCGACACGTGTTCGAGAATTGTAGTGCGGATGCCATCTGTAATGCCAAGAACAGAAATAATATCAGCGGAATGACAGACCTCATAGATGAGCTGAAGACGAACATATGCCAGTTTGTGTGGGATGTGCTGACCTGAATCGCTGCCCATTGGAAGCGGGAATTGACAAAAAAGAAAAGATGTTTGATGGTGTCTGGGGCCATCTGACATATTTCACATAATGCAGCTTCACAGTCTATAGAGTTACAGCCTTTGCAGGTCGTGGATGATCCTGCTCCAATTCTATGGTGAATCTTTACCGCTAGGTGTTTTTCTATCTGGTCACATTTTCGTTCCAAATACCTTTGAGTATAATCCATCTCTGATATTATATAACCAGTCCCTCTGCCTTTGCTTTTACTCGTTTTGGTAATGGCTTCAATGGTACCCACTTTGGTGATTCTATCGACCATTTCCTTTTTTGTGATGTTACAGTGTACAGGAACCCACTGAAAATGCACTCTATTGTTTTTCTCCCCAAGTCTGTGTAATCCTTCCCAGATGTTTCTTTCGATTTCTGAATTGATACTAAATAAGTCCTCCAGTGAACTCAAAGAATCGCTCTCTTCCCTTCTAAGCGCCTTTTCATATAACTTTACTGCTTTATCCTCCGCCATGTGAGTCCTGCTTCTACTAAAAGAACTTCTCTTGGTGTTGACTTTGTGCATCCTGTATTCGTTCTTGCAACGTTGTTTATTTGTTTCAATTTTTTGAAGATGGCTTGGGGTTGCTGGCGTCATCCATGCTGCTCCTGCGTGTTCTTCTGCATTAATAACATAACCTTTTCCTATTGCTCAAGTATCATTCTCCTTTAGGCCCCATCTGGGGTTTGCCATAGGCCTTAGTTGTGCAGTTCTTATGCTCATTTTAAATGATTTACTTTTTCGCAAATTTGAAGTCGTCGCTCTAGAGTGACTCCCAGCAGTTTGATATGCTTTGATGACTCTGAAGTTGAAATCTTTTTAAGCATCTTTGACCCATTGTGATAAGACTATCATTTAAGATTTTTCTCCAGCGACTACCATTTTCCACTCATCTACCATTTTGTCACGGTATCTGCTGCTTCTGTTGCCTTGCTTAGTGCTGTTTCTATTTTTTTACTCATAGCCAAGGTAGCTGTGTCGTCTGCGTATATGTAAAAGTAAATATTACTTTTTCTGAGTTCTTCTGGCAAGTCTGTTGTTCAAAGAAGGAAAAGTATTGGTGACAACACAATGCCCTGGGGTAGTCGTCGATAAGTTTTCCTACTAGATTTCATACCTTGGTATTCCACCTTTACCCTTCTCTCGTATAGGAATTGCATCACCCAGTTGATAATACATTTCGGGACTTTAAGTTGAAGCATCTTGAAATGTAGTGCCGTCTTCCGCTCTTTATCATATGCTCGCTAGAAATAATATGCTGTTAGGAGTCAGCTTTCATTCTTTCCCTTTGGTTTATTCCAGCAGTCTTGCATTTTTAAAATTAGAATAGCAATATTGTCTTCAAAGCCTTTTCGGAAACCAGTTTGTTCTTTCGGTAGATAATAGTATATTCCATCCAATGGTATAATCTGACTCTCACCATCGTTTCTGCAAGTTTAGATATGTGACAAGTTAGTGAAACTGGTCTGTAGCTGCCATTTTCTTTTTTGGGATGATATTAGCAGTCTTCCATTCATTTGAGATGTTTTCTTCTAACCAGGATCAGTTGATAAGATAAAGTAAGTAAAGCATTCTTACCATTGACTCAAAGGTTCTTCAGTTGTTCCGCGCATATCTGATCTTGTCCTTCCGCTTTTCTTTCTTGCATCACGCTAAGGTGATGTTCCAGTTTGTTGAATTTCGTACAGAAGCTGAAACATTCCCTTTTTAGCTTTTTCCTCGTGTCTGGTTTTATCATGGGGTAGGGACTTTTGCGTATGTCTTATTATTTTCCTCAGTGTTATCCTTTCTGTCGATTTTGACTCTGTCTTCTGGTGTTATCATAGCTTAACCTTCTAATTTGTTTAGGACTTTGAATTTTTTTTGATGTACTGGTTCTGCTTACTGACTGCTTCCCTCCTCGCCATGCTTCTTGTACCATCTTGTTACTCATATATGGGATTTCATCTTATCTGCTCCACTGGAATGTGTTTCTTGGATGCTTGGAGAATGATGTCTCTTGTACACGTTGTTTGTTTTAAATTTTAAAAAAATCTTTGGTTTCTTTGGTGTTCTTCTCATTTGGCCTTATTCCATGCCGACATTGTCCTTGTGTGAA
Source organism: Parotoplana pacifica (assembly GCA_034780595.1). Lineage (NCBI taxonomy): Eukaryota > Metazoa > Platyhelminthes > Proseriata > Otoplanidae > Parotoplana > Parotoplana pacifica. Next base: position 5,948 of record JAUYWI010124438.1, on the reverse strand, counting down.
CTATAGGTCGGTTATTGTTCAGTTTTGCTGTGATTATCATGGGAAGGTAATGCTGCCAAGTAAGGGCAGTAAATTTCAGTGGTAACGGCTATGAGATTTGCTACCACCAAAGAGATATTAAAGACCAAAAGATCAGAAAGTCTGTTAACTCAAACCCTAAATAATTGAAATTATTTGTAGGTGTTATTTTGCTTAGATAAAATGATACTTTAAAATATCAGAGCTAACAAAATCAATTTGTAAAAATTACTTGTGAGCGTCCAATGTCCTTAATTTTGCTTGTTAGGTAATCAAGAATTTGAATCTATGGTATTTATTTAGATGTTTATTGACTTTGTTAGCCCTAATATTTGAAAATAACAATTATCTAAAAACAAAATAACATTCTTTTAGTGAAAGCTAACACCCAAAAATGATTCCACTTATTTTAGGGTTTGCAAACACACTTTTTGATCGTTTGGTCCATTATTTTTGTAATGAATTCATATAATTTGTGGTTGCTGTGTAAAAGTAAGGATACTAGACAAGGTTGGCGGGTTATCAAATATCCTTAAAAATGATAGTTATATAAAGAAGGGTTTGTTGCTATGTCATATCGGTGTCCCTAGCAACAGCTGCTATGTGTAAAATTGATTAGAAAGTTCATATATGGTAATTAAGGTTTCATAACATCAAATACCCATTAAAGCATTGTTATATGGGATGTACTTGTAAACTAATCATTGTTTTCATGCAATATTGATGTCCCTAAGGGGAAAAATAAAAAGTTTATGTATGGATTGGTAACTAAAGTTTCACATGGTCAAATACCCATAAATTTGTAAAATTAGCATTGTACTATACCATATTGGTGTCCCTAGCAAAAGTTGATAAATAGAAAGTTCATACGTATGTACATAATGGTAACTAAGCTTTCGTGTGGTCAAATACTCATAACACTTCTCTGTTATATGGGATAAATTTGTAAAAATAATCATTGTTGCTACTATGCAATATTGGCAGCCATAGCAAACACAAAAATATCTGAAAACCGATCTTTAGTTGTCACCCTAAAATTAGTCTAGGCCACCAAATTTCATTTAAATTGGTTGATGTTTAGACTATGATATCGGTAAAAATAAAAAAATACGAAAAAGCCACATCATGAGATAATGTATCTTCTAAAGTACCTAACCGATTTCGATGACATTTGGAACACATAATCACCATTTGCGTCTGATCATATGTTATAACTTTTAAATGAAAAGGTCTCAAATGACCCACTTTCAACGAACCTATAAAGCTTCAGAGCTAACAGTCAAATTGCAGCTTAAATAATACCAATGTCTTGAGATGTACTGCAAACCTGGGGGAACTCAATATTGTGATTGAACTTTTCCTACTCCTAACTGCCGGACTATCATGCAGACTACTGCAGTACTTCGCTGTCGATTGTCGGAGTTAGTGAGCTAAACCAAAGTAAATGAAGATAAGTAATCGATTTTAGTTTCAGTTTACCGTGAGATACTTGAGCAGATAGTCCAGATGTTTGATGTGCCCGGAGGTGTACTTGTCCAGGTTGAAATGCAGCGGGATCTGCAGCAGATTCAGCAGAATTTCCTTGTTCTCATTGAACCTAGCCAAGAGTCGGGGCAGGGCCGGAATGAACACACTTGTCAGTCGGGCGCACTCTTTCACACGCTGTTTCCCAGCCTCAGACCAGGGCTTGGTGGGACCTGCATTGGGCACCTATAGACAGACAAAGGAATGCATAGAGGAATATTCTGGTTTGTTTCGTTCAGCTTAGCTATCCAAGTAACTATTTTCAAAAACCAGTAAACAGATTTCATGTATGAGATTACTCAACATTAGATCGTCTCTTTTTGTTTTTCTATTTGCACCTCTCTTTGTTTTTTTATCATTTAATTAATATTGTAAGCAAAAATAGGTTAAAATGATCAATGCTTTGTGATTCAATAAAAAAAATCAATATACATTAGGGTAAAGCTTTACAAAATCATTTTTATCATTTGAGTTTTAATTAAGGAAATAATTAAATGTAGTGCTCGAATCGACTAATGTGCTAAGGAGGAACTGTAAATAACAGTTTTCATTCTCCATTTAATTAGCCATGTATAAATGATGCCCAAAAACTACATTATCTCTTCTATCTTTGCAATATTAAAAGGTAGATGCACAGATTCTAAACGCACCTAACATCTCTGCAATGCTGACATGAATATTAAAATTTAGAAAATTCTATAAAATTTATCAAGAACGGGAGCTCTCTATTTACTGCCCCTGGTCTGTTTGATGATTTCGGACAGTTGGGTGGCTACCCTGTTTCTTTTTCTTCTACGTACCTTCCGTCCTACTGGGGGTTTCCCAGTAGCAGCTTGTTTGACTGATGACGTCATTATGGCAACCAGTTTCTCTTCTTCATTCACAGTTAAGTCAGAGTGCTCAACGGTAAGTTCCCTCACCATCACGTTCCAGTCAAGAAGAAGAGGCGTAGACTCCCACAGACTGTCCACCAGATAGGCCGCATGGTTGTGAAGCTGAAAAAAAAATGTTTAATGTCTTACCATTAAAAATTAATAGTGACATCCATTTTAAATAGACCCACTACTTGCTAATATCATTAAAAGATCACGCCAATTTGAAGTAAACCGAAGCAAATTTTTGCATCGATATTTTTCAGAATCATAAGAAAAATACATAAAATGACCCCTTTGGATGACCACAGACTTAAAACTGTCCTTTCTGAGCTTGTATTCACGTAATAAAACCATTTTTTGGAACACAAGATTATGACTACTCTCCCCCTCAAATTAATTTTACACTTTTCTGAAGTACTTCTATTTCCTTAACTTTACTACTAGACATCTAGTTGCTATATAGGGAGGGTGCCCCACAAAAAAAACAGGAAATTTAATACAATAGGGTCTTATTAACAAGAATTACACAAGAATCAGAATTAATCACTCAACAAATGTAAATCAGGAAATTTAGTATTAAGTTTAATACATCAATAAATTTAATATTATTCATTTGAGATTCGTCACAACCAATCAGGATGGAGCAAAAGCTCACACAGCCAGACATTGCTGCATGGCCCAGAGACAATACTCCGGACTTTATTGAACCTAACGAATAGCCACCAAAAAGCCCTGACCTCAACATTTTTGGATTTTCTATTTGGGGTATACTGTTACACCAGCTTCAATTTCAGAGAGAGGTCACTGATACTCAATCGTTGACAAATGTGTTGACCGCAGCTTGGAACAGTATTCCCATTGAGGTTATTCAAAGGGCAAGTGGTACTTGGTTAGCTCGTCTACATCCTTGTTTAATGAGCCATGGAAACCACTTGGAACACTATATATAGCATGAGGCGTGTGTTATTATTATATATTGATTGAAATATTTGTGTTGGGTGATTAATTCTAATTCTTGTTCATAAAACCTAATTGTATTAAATTTAAATTTCCTGTGTTCTTGTGGGGCAAGCTTATTTCAAACAACCCCTATCAACTTACATCACTCTCGATGAAGAAGTTGACAATATTTCTTAAAAAAGTGACTGGCTTATTTGTGCTTCGGCGTAAGGTGGACACAGAAGAAATCGACGATGATAGAAGGGTGCCGTCCTCTTCAGCTTCCACCAGTTTCATGTGCAGAAAAGCGCCAGCAGCGTGTGCTAGAGAGCGATTACTAGCAAACACCAGCTCGTAGATGCCGTCCAAATCTTTGCTTTCCAGTGATTCGGGACTGTTTCTACAAAGTCAACAGTTACTAGATTGTTTCAACCACAAAATAACAGGTAGATTCATGCTCGTCTGCCTAGTTAGCTAATAATTTCTTACTGGAACAAAAAACAGTTGCTAACTTTTCTTAATCCTGATTGTACAGATGTAACCTCAGTTTTTGTCTCATTTTTAATCTTTTTTAGAAACTCAACATTTTTTTACAATAATGCTCATTTGACTGTTGTCAAACAAGGAAAGTTATCAAATTATTTCTCCAGCTGCTAGTAAACTAAACACAGCAAAATAAATGTTGCTGACATTCATTCCTTGACGTCATCGGACACAATCAAACATTTATTTTACTTGATAATGTTTAGCCTGTCGGAGGTATTCCACATCATGACAGCGCAAAAAACTTTATAAAAATTACTTTATGTACCGAAATACCTAATTACCTAATAACATTTAGAAAACCCCCTCTTTAATGTTTGAGCCAAGTCTGATCCTAAAATCGGTGGATCTCAATTTCATATTATGGATAAAGCTATGAAATCTCTACTAGTGCCTCAGAAAAGAAGTGCCAACTTTGAAGGCATTTAAATAAACAATTCATATTTTATCATACAATTAAACTTCCAATTTTTACGCTATCTAATATATAGGATTTTGAAAAAAAGGTCAATTTTTAACACAAAAGTTTTAATAACTTTTTAGGGTCATTATTTTTTTTATAATGCTTAAGGACATTGTTTGGCACATTTACAGCAAATTGTTTATTAATTTGCTCTCAGGTTGCACCCTGGGCATAGAAATCAATATTTTCAAAAACTTACATATGTCATATAATGCAGTAATTGTTTTAGTTACCAACTATGAACCACTTTTACCTAACAATAACTACAGGAATAAAATTTCTGTTTGCAATGCCTAAAGACTTGATTTGGAACACTACAAGTAGCAAATTTCAAGAAATTCTATCCCTTAAATATTTTTTACCTAAAAAATAAGTTTTTGAAATTTGATTGGCTCTCAGGTTGCACCCTGGGCACAAATATCAGCAATACAGGCCTGTCATTTGTACCTGAAGATTTTTGAGGATACCCCAAATCTTAGTCCAATATACCAAAAGTCCGTTTTTTTACCGGCTCCTCAACACCCCTACACCGGTCCATGCCTCACCAGTTTATTAGAAAAAAATTATATTTAAACAACAATAATATCTGTAGGTTAATACAAGAGGCACTAAAATTAGACTAATTACAATTAAAGGCACTACAAATCTACTTGAAGAGTAAAGTCAGAAACCAAATAAAAAGCAGTAAGGGTACACAATTTAGAGTTTTTGTTTCTTGGCATTGTTAATAGAATCACTCACTTTTGACAGTTTCTCATTGAGTTCTTTTGAATAGCTACATACATTAAGTGTAGTGGACTTTATGTTGTCTTGTATTAATGTTCATAATGCTGTGGAAGCATGGTAGCTTCTGTGTTTTATACCACATTAATGAGTAATACCAAAAAATACATGGCAAAAGAGAGTTAACAAGTAAAAAATTTTGGGAAAAGATTTGGTGGTAACTTTTACTTTTGAAAAAAGGGGGAGTGGGTCTAAAATCGACTTCACCCCCCCCCCAGAATTATAGCTGCTCAGGTATGCTCCACACCCCTACACTTGTCGATGCCTCACCAGTTTATTAGAAAAAAATTATATGTAAACAACAATAATATCTGTAGGTTAATACAAGAGGCACTAAAATTACACTAATTACAATTAATGGCACTACAAATCTACTTGAGTCCTTTTGAAACACGATAATAACTATAGGTTAACACAATAATATATGTAGGTTAATACAACAGGCAGTAAAATTACACTAATTACATATAAAGGCTCTAGAAATCTACTTGATAAGTAAAGTCAGAAACCAAATAAAAGCAGTAATGGTACACAATTTAGAATTTTTGTTTCTTGGCATTGTTAATAGAATCATTCACTTTTGACAATTTCTCATTGGGTTCTTTTGAAATACGAGTCAAAATTTCAATATAGGCTGACACTGGCTTCATGCAAGGATGTGTTACATGAGTTGATCTGTTTAGATATAGACACTTTCTCCTTCTCCAGGTCTTGCAATTCAGAGTAACACCGTTTTCTTGTTTCCTCAAGTTCATTAAGTCTGCGAGTGTGTGCCTTGCTTCTTTCATCATCAAGAACTGCTT
>JAUYWI010124427.1:0-10167 GCA_034780595.1 Parotoplana pacifica | reverse complement strand
GATCAAATATAACTTTGTTTTCTAGAGGTGTTGGGGGAGGGGGGCACAGATTTATAACTTGGCCGTACCATTGCTGATTAGCTTCCTACGCCCCTGCTCTATATATAGCTAAACTTATATTAGACAAAGTAATAAACATTATTAAATAATACAAATAGCATAAGTATTTTTTTTGGAAATTCATTTTTATAAATTTTATCCTCCATAAGTTCTCTATATTTATATCTAAATTATTTTATAATTATAATTTTATAGTAAGTAATAGACATTACTAAATAGTTATATTAAACGTTTATCCAAAGAAGTTTCTGGATTTTAATAATTAATTTAATTAAAAATACTATATATATATTATAAAACTAACCAATTTTGACTTGTATCCTTTAATATTATTGGCAATAACAATAAAAAAGAAAATGGGACATCTTACCTATTTATTAAATATCTTTTCTACAATAAATATACATACTTAGTTTATCATTATGGAGTTAGAGAAATGTCCACCATTTAAAGAAAATTCAGAAAAATGGTCATCCTAAGTACAGTTCTAATAGGAGTTTATACTTATTTTCTTCTCTTAACTAATTCCTAAGTATATTAAGCTCCTTAGCTGGCAAACATGAATAGATCAATGACTCACTCCCTGAATTCCAAAAGATAAACACCTACAAAAAAGGTTTATGTATTTATTTTTATATTTTTATTTTCTTTAAAGAAGATTATATATAATATTTATGATTGGTACTTACTATGACCAATGAAAATCATTATATTTATAGGGAATTATATGACTCATTTATAGATGAGGAATATATAACAAAAATATTAAAAATATTTATTAAGTTCATTAAATTTAAAATTACCAAACTATAATTCTATCTAACTTTAATATCTCTTATCATTATGATACAAAAAATTCTTTTATAAGATGATTCAATCTTATTGATACCAATAACAATATTTTAATATTAGATCCCTAATTTAATTTTATTCTATAGTCTAAAATGAATATCATTTTGCTGACAGTGGCCATTTATTATTCTTTTTCTTTTAAACAGTTTCTTTGCCTTATTTAACTCAAAGACCATAAAACCAAAAAGGTAAAAACATTATGCATATATTATTGAAAACCCTTTAAAGTATGTAAAGTGATAAATAACAATTGGCAAAACAACCCACATTTTTTAAAATTTCAGTTCAACAGTATCCTTTGAATATAAAACTGCAAAGAAGACACTTTCTGATTATTGTATATGGTTTATGATTCAACTATTGTGCTTTTGATAAAAAACCTACATATAACAATAGGTGTAATGAAATATCCTCTATGAAGCATTTAAAGTTAAAACTTTATTGTGCATCAAATTTGCTATCTAGTAGTATTTGGGTAACTAGGGCCAGCTACAATTTTTATGGTGGTGGTGGGAAGAGCCTCCACTAGTAACAAATATAATTTTGATTTAGGTTCTAGGGACATCAGAGAACAAGAATCAGATAAATTGATGCAGATGCACAGCCTCTATGATCTGCTCATATTGTCAAAGACAAAGTCATAAAATTTCATTATTCTAAAACCATTTTAAATTAGTGCTATAATCTGTCACATGTCATGGGGTAGAGCCCTCATCAGAAACATATGATTGTATAAGGAACTAAGAACATAAAACAACAAGGGAAATAAACATTGGTACAGTATAGCATTTATGAACTAAAGAGTAAAAAAAAATTTGGTTTCAATATTTTGTTAATTGATATTGAAGTTTTTGGACAATCTACAGATTCTGAAGCAACTGATGTTGGACTGGTGATTATTACAAACCTACAATTTTATGTTGTTCTGGGGGCATAAGTGGTGATATCCAAGTTAGGGACTTTATTATTTTATACAGTGCTACTTACTAAATTATTTTAATTGTTTTAAATAATCTACTAGTATCTAATAAATCAAAATTTAGACAGGGGTACTATAGAGCTATCCTAGATTTTTAAAGGGGGTATAATATCTGTTACTCATAGGTGCTCTAAGGATCAAGCCACCCATCTAGTTCAATTTACTTCTTAATAATATGACTTTTTAATATACAACTATTTCAGTATCATTTTTTAATATTTAGCTATTGATATACAATTTTTTCATTATGACTTTTTAACAATAACTATTTCATATATGTCTTTTTTTAAGAAAGGGACTTTAAATTTTATGACATTTTACTATGAATCCTAGATGAGAATTGTGCAGGTCATCATCTTTAGGACTTATTTAAGAGCAGGTATGGATGCTTTGACTATAGTAGAAAAGTTTGGCTATAGATGAGATGTCAGTTATTCATAAAAAAGCTAACTATTCAAAGAGAAAAAGTGACAGCTTTAAAAACCAGAGTTCTATATTTTCTAAAATAACAGAATGTTCAGAAATTGTGAATAAAATAGAATGATAAAAAGTTATTAGATATAAATACATATGAAATTAAAAGGCTTCAAAACATAAATTTAGAAAAAGTAGTTTTTTTTACTGGATGTCCATAGTGAGAATATAATGAAATAAATTAAAAATCCAAAATTTATTTACAAAACATATTATTCATAATATGTATAAAGTTCAGTTTTGTACTATACACCTAATATTTTAATGATTGCACCTTAGACCAAACAAATGTATCACCATCAGCTTCTAAAGATCGACTGCCTGAGTGTTCTACATTATTAACAGAACCTTTACATTGAAACTTGCCTATCAAGCAATTTATTGTGGAATCAGCAGGGACAGGAACAATTTAATTTTAGATTATTTAGGGCTTTTTTAGCTGCAGCATAGCTACCACTTCTAAATAATTTTTCTACTAAACAAACTCGTTGTTCAACTGTGTATACCAATTTTTTATTGATGTGTATTAATTGAACATTTTTGATTTATTTAAATTAAAAATGCACAGACATTGGTTTCATTAATTTATTCAAAATGCACATACATCATTTTCAAAATTATTTCATAGATTTTGACATTTTAAAGTTAATTGTTGATTTTTTATGAATGTATCCAGCCAATGTTGTGCCTATCTGAAGAAGGGCATTATGTGTATTTTTAATTTATATCATTATTTTATCACTTGTGTACTTTATGGACACCCTGTGTAGTAATGGAATATAAAAATAAATAAATAAATGTATATTGTCATAAAATTACATTTCATGGAATATAACAAACAGTGGTAGGCATTTCATAAAATTGTGTCATATAATTTTATTGTCAATGACAAATTTTAATTGACAATGAATATTTGTTATTAATTGGTTATGCAAATTGGATTTATTAATATAAATATTAAAAATAATATTATTACAATAATCATTTTTCTATAAATTTATTTGAACAGCTATTTCATATAACTACCAAATGTACTTTTAATTGAAAATTCCTAAAAGGTCCAAATTTGTGGAGCTTGAAAGCTCTACCAAAAGCATTAAAATTATTACATTTTATTTGTGAGGTCTATAACATCATCTTCATTTTCACAGTATATACATATGTAGATCCCACTCACTTCCCAAAGTTGAATAAATTTGAAGAAGAGATACAACATCTACAAATGTACATTATTCTTAGTTAATTTTACCATATTAATTTCTAAAGATTATTTTTCAAAAGTTCAATAATTACTCTAATTGTGAGCATTATAAGATCATTGATAATGGGCCCTTTTGAGTTCTTCCCATTAAAAACAGAAATGGTTTCATGACTTCAAATTCATAAGAATATTTCAGGTTCTGATAGTAAGCAATTGTACACAATTATATCAAAATCTATGAAGTATCTCAAAATCTGGCTTTTCTTATTGTGATTATTTTCACCTTCTTTCCTTCTCTTTCATCAACAATATCATATTCTAAACATTAACCAATTTTAATGAAATTTTGTGTTTAGACTAATTTTGGGGCACAGAGTAAAAATCCATTGTCATTTTTTGTGTTTGATAGGGATGCCGATATTGCATAGCAACAATGAACAATGAATGTTTACAAATTTATATCACATAACAAGCTCTGGATATTTGACCACATGATACCTTAGTTACTATATATGAACTTTCTACTTAGTAGGGACACCAATAAACAATTTTACAAAATTATCCCACATAATCATGTTTTTTGGAATTTACCCATATGAGACCTTAGTTACCTGTTACCTGTTACCATATAAACCATCTTTCATCAACTTATAATTTAAAAACTGTTGCTAGTCACCAGTATATGTAGCATATCAACTATCTACCTAGCTAGCTGCTAATTTATACACAAATATGATTTTATGGTTATTTAAACAAATAAAACCTCAGTTGCTATATCTAACCATTCATCTGATATCCTATTCTCTTAAGAATTGTGGCGATTTTATTTTTATATACCTATCTTTTTTAGGTTATTTGATTGCATGTCAACTTTAGCTAGTGCAAAGCAACAACAAATAATATGAATTCACTACAAAAAAGAATGAAAATTAAAAATCACAAATTGTCTTAGCTCTATCCCTAAAGTAAGTGTTAGCTCTCATTATATGAATGTTGCTATATTTTAGATAAATTATTTTTGTAAATAGTGGAGCTCACAAAGTCAATAAACATAAGAAAATAATTTCAAATTCTTGGGTATGAAACTTTAAAGTAATGGAAGGACATTAGACATCTAATACAAGTAATTTCCACAATTAGCAATTATAGAATTTTGACTTTGTTAGCTCTAATATTTGAAAAATCATTTATTTAAAGACAAAATAACATTATTTATAATGATTTCACTTATTTTATGGTTTGAGCTAACACATTTTTGATCTTATAGTTTTTAATCTATATTACACTAATCAATGAGGCTAAATTATTTCTATTCTTCTCAGAAGCTTTGTATTATTAACAACTCTGTGTTAAAATTAAAAATGATATGGAAAATATATGTACTCCCAATTTTTAACTGATGTATAAACATGACTTCTAATTTAAAATATACTAGCACCCTTCCAACCCTAAACTAATGTACTTAAACACTTTTAACCCTAATCTATTGTTGTAACATATTCCTAAATTCCATACTCAAAAGCTATGTGCTTTCACCCTAAACAAATATCTTAGGATTTTGCCATATTAAAACCAACTATTTATTATTTCAGAAGCTATTTGTTTTGTCAATAACATATTACATTTCAATTTCACTAACCTTTACTTTCTCAAAAACAACTCAACTCATTAATATTAAAGATCTAAACAATTAATTTATGGGTGTTTTGATGTTGATGGGGTAATTGTTTGACATGATTGGTTTCCAAATTCTTATAGCATAAATGTAATTAAAAGCGTTTTTGATAGTATATTCAATGTGGTCGTACCAGGTGATGGTGTCATTTAGAATAACACAATCAACAACATTCATATAATGAGAGTTACCCATATTTTAAGGATAGAGCCTCGCCTGATCACCCTAGGCCCTGATGCCTATCTGACGCACCTCAACCAACCCAACCTGGTGATTCCCTACTTGCATAAGATTGGAAAACTCAAATTTACAATCAGCTGACAAGGAGTTTTGACTTCGAAGTTTAGAAGAAGAAACAGAAGAAGCGATTGTTTAATAAAATCAAACATAATCTTTAGTACAACTTTAATTAAATAATTAGCCTTCCTTAGACCATTCCATGCTATATGCCTCCTGTTTATACATACATACGTGGTGTATCAAAAGACGTATACATTTTGTTTTATTTTTATTTAACACTTATGTACCTAAGATTTTATACATTTTAATTATATGAACATAAGAAGCACGTCGGGTGGATTTTTTGGGGCTATCACAAAATGCACCGGGAACTAAGGCAACATTGTCATCACCCAAAAGCTAAAAATAGATAGAAAAGTTTATACGTCTTTTTGACTGACCCTACTGTAATTATTTTTCATCAGAGTATATTACTGTATTTTGTGTGTGAGCGGGCATGATATATTATAAAATATCTCTCAGTTAGCCCATCTGTATAACTAAAATAATAATAATAAAATATACATTTTGAAGATAACATGTTTTGTATTTACTCTTCTTATAGACATTTGTTCAAAATGCTGATTGAATTGCTATGTATTCACTCTAAGAGCCAGAGTTGTGTTGAGTCAAACAACCTCTTCATACACACTGTGTACATAAATTGTTTTTTTCAATACCTACCTACTAACTGTTGAATCAGTATCCATGTACATTTGAATCTAACCTGCATACATTAAATAATAATTATATATTTGTAATGCGCTGCATGTCTGAAGACGCCAGAAGCGCACATAACAGTTACTGTACAAACATAGATTTTGAAAAAAAGATAATAAAATTGAAGTTCGATAAAACACATTTTGAAAGAGAGAAATTTTTCAGTACAGTTTTAAATGATTAGATATTGAGCGAAGTTCCGATGACATTGCATTCCAGGCTTTGGGAGCTGCTTTGGAGCCAGTAGGAACTGTTCTGGGCTGTGCCGAAGACCTCATCATTCTTCCGGTATCACGTAGTTGGATGAGAGTTTTTAAATAATACAAAGCATTTTTGTCAATAATTTAATAGGAAAGAAGAAGAATTTTAAATTCAATTTTATCCCGAACAGATAGCCAGTGAAATACTCGTAATAAGGTTTGGGACGAGGTATAGTATGGCGATTTCGTCACTAAACGAGCCGCTCAGTTCCGGATACGTTGGAGAGGGAGGTTGATATAGAAGGGTTTGCTGTTGTCGATTCTCTACATAATGAATGCATGGATAATAGTATAACTTTTCAATATAACATTTTTCAGTGATAATTTGAAATTTTTAATTAAAAGTGAAATTGTATTGGATTAAAAAAAGCAATATTTATAGTTAGGTATCTATCTATCTTCTTCTCTGCCTTGGGGCAGGTCTATTTCTATGGATTCCAGATTCACCTGTTCCCTATTACCTGCCAATTCCCTAAAATCATTGGTTTGCCTTGGTTCTTTTTCCTAGAAGTTTGCCTTCAATGACTGTTTGGTAATTTGTTTTATTAGCTTCTTCTTTCATTAAATCCGCTAAGTCTTTTTCATTTGTATTCTTGTCTTGTCAAGAGATTTTCTGCATTCTTCTCCATATCCAAATGCTTCGATTTTCTTATTATCGATTTACCATATAAAAGTATACTCACTATTTTGTTCGTTGTTTCTATTTTCAAACTCTCGATTAGAAGTTCTCTTTATTTTGTAAATGCTGTCTTTGTCATTGCTATTGTAGTTTGAATTTATTCTTGACTTCTACCGTCTGATGTAACTATTCTTCACAAATTTTTGAATTTCTTAACTTGTTCTACTTGTTGGCCATTCAGAGTCATGTTGATTGGGTTGTTTCCCATTCTTGATATTCTCATTACCTTTGTCTTTACATTGATCCTCATATTGATTTTTTAAAACTTTATCGTTGAGTTTATTTATGAGTTGTTGTAGTCCCCATTCAGTGTCTGCTATAGTCCCTTAATTTAAAATAGTGGTGAAGAGGAATACAAAAGATAAAGGAGCAAATTTATAGTTAGTACATCATATTTTATAAACTACATCACTATCAGAGGTCAAAGAATACTTTTGAAATATTCTAACCACATATTTTTGGTTGCAAATATGTCTTATTTTCAATGATTCTATGAAATCCATTTGGCAAAGTTAAAGATTTTGGGAACAATCAATTTTTTTTCTTTCATTTATAGAGTTATCCTTTCTCCAATGACCACTGAAGTCCAGGTTGGCTCCTTGATCTATAATCAATATAAAATTTTGAAGTTGACAAAGAATGAACACGGAGGAAAAATATACAGCTGTAGAGATATTAGATCTGTTACTATAAACAAGTAAATTACACACTAACAACAAACTTATCATTAGCAGATTCATCTTAAAAGGATTTATTTAACTATTTAATATAGCTTACTTTACTTTTTAAAATTTTTTTTTGAATGTGGTTTGATTATCTTCAATCACAGATTTCATATTTAATTGATAATCTGGAAAAAAATTGCATTTCGAGGTTTTAAATATGAATCAATTTTTTTATCATATTATGATTTTCAAATTCAGTAGGCAGTTGTTTATATTTGTTTATGTTACCCTGTTTTAGACGGAGAGCAATAAAATGCATTGCATTAAGTGCTGAATATGCTGACTCAGCGACGGAGGAAGAGAATTTGCTGAATGAACTGTCACATCCCAATATAGTAAAAACATTTGTCTCTTTTTACAACCAAAACCTTGGTCAATTTCACCTTGTTTATGAATATTGTCATGTAAGTACTTATTATGTAAGTACTGGTTCAGGGTGTTGTGATGTCATTTATTAATTCTGAGATATCTTGGTATTGTTAATGCGGAGATATCAGGCATTTGTTAATTAAATTAAAACTCAGTAAACTTTAAAGATAAACGAAACAGTTGACTATTTATAGAAATATTTATAAAGATTTAATTTAGAATATGTTATTCTTTAGGTATGAGCCTTAATCGTTTTTGATGGATTTTATATTGAGTTGGTATATTAATTCATGTGTTTTAGAATGGCAGTTTAGGCGACAGAATCAGAAGATTACGTGATGAAGGCCGATTTCTTCCAGAAGATCAGATATGGTATTGGACAGTGCAGCTAATGATGGCACTTTACTATCTGGAATCAAAAAAAGTCCTTCATCGAAATATTAAACCTAGGTAGGTATATCTGTAAATAATATGCATGGAGAAACAAATAAATAAGAAGAAAACTAAATGCCTATTTTTCTTCTCAACAGCAATGTATTTATTCATCAGAATAATATGATCAAACTGGGTGACTTTGGTTTGCTATCTGTGCAGACATCTGTCAATGAAACTGTTCCTCCCTTCAGCTCTACTCCCTACTACTTGGCTCCTGAGGCAGTCAAACATGAAGGATATTTACATAAGTCCGATCTATGGTATACCAATTTGTGTTTTAATTCAGCTAGTGCTTATTTAGCCTTTAACGATTTGAATAACTAGATTATGGGAAGAATGATGGTTGTGTACACATAAAACTGGTTAAAACTCACCACTGAGGGTCCTAAGTCCCGCACTTCTGACTGGACTGTTTCATGGTTTTTGATTGTTGGAGTTCGGATACACTAGAATAGTATTTTCCATTGCGGTTGCTTTTCAAAAGAGATAATACTAGCTAAAGTTGACATGTAGTCAAATATCTTTTAAAAATGATAGTTATATAAATAATTGCTTGTTGCTATGTCATAATGGTGTCCTTAGCAACATTTTCTAAGTAGAAAGTTGATTAAAAGAAAGATCATATATGGAAACTAAGGTTTCGTATTGTCAAATACCCATAAATGCGTTGTTATATGGATGCATTTGTAAAAAAATCATTGTTGCTATTCTATATATGGCGTCCCTAGCAGCAGTTCCTAAGGAGTAAGTATATGAATTAATAGTTTATATATGATAACTATGGTACCATGGTCAAATTCTTATTTATTTGTAAAAAAGAGCTTGTTGCTATTGATGACCATAGCAACATCTGCTAAGTGGAAAGTTGATTAAAAGAAAGATCACATATGGTAACTAAGGTTTTATGTTGCCTAATGCCCATAAAAACATTGTTGTATGAGATGTCTTTGTAAAAAGTTATTGTTGTTATGTAATATTGGCGTCCCTAACAGCAGTTCCTAAGAGAAAAGTATATAAATTAAAAGTTGATATATGATAACTAAGGCTATACTACATATATAATTATTTGTAAGTAGGCCATTATTATGGTGATAATATTTAAAATAAGAAATCTTTCTATTATAGGTATGAATTTCCTGTATTTATTTTCAATTTTATATAGTTAAACTACAAAGATAAACAAAATTTAAATAATATTGAGATCACAGATAATTTAAGTTTAAATTTTAAAAGAATGTCGCTTTCTATGTTTGAAGCAAATAATTAAAATTTAAGAATTTCTATTAACTATTTTTGTGTAGGAATACCTACGAAATATTATGGTTATTGATTAATCTTGTATAAATTTGAAATGTCTTTGAACATAAAATCCGTGCATAGATATAGTTTTTGAAATTTAAACGTTTAAACTGTGCTTTGCGCGGCTACATGTCTCCAAGGAGACCAGCGATTTCCTCCG